>CM050167.1:18874374-19064374 GCA_027410445.1 Discoglossus pictus
GGGGCCGTGTGAGCATAGACTTTCATATGTATATGGGTCTGTCTTGGGTCTATATGTGGTTTGTAAAGGTCTCTACCTCACTGTGTGAGTCTATATGTGGTACATGGCTGTGTAAAAGTCCTTATGTGGGTTTGTAAATATCTACTTGTGGTTCTGTAATTATCAGTTTGTGGTTCTTCAGATATATCTCTGTTTCTATAGAGGTCTTTATGTGGTTTTGTGATCCTTTTCATGGATTGTTGCCAGTTGTGGAGCTACTGCTGGTGCAGCAGGTGCAAAGCACCTGGAACCACTATCCAGCAGGGGCCCACTACTACGAGCAGCAGCCTGGGGTAAAGGGGGACTCTTAATTTATTATGGTAGATGATCAGATAATTATTTTTATAGAAAGGTAATCTGATCACTCTGGGGTAATATTTTTAGCTGTCTGAGTCACATATCCCGCTTAGATGGGGGGTCCCACTATTATTTTGCATCAGGCCCTCCAGTAATGTGAATCTGTAAAGTCTTTATGTGGTTTTATACAGGGCTTTTATAGCAGACATGTCAGGCCAATATCGGTCCACTGGAGAAAGAACTGGCAACCCACTCCAGTATCTCCAGTTTAACCTTTGGATAAGCACAACCAGAAACACAGACAGATGTGCCTGGCATGCTGTGTCCATATGGTCACAGGGAGTCAGACACGACTGAAGGACTGAACAACAAGTCTATATGCGATTTTATAAAGGGCTATATGTGGATATAAAACATTTAAATATGGTTCTGTAAAGTCTAAATATGGGTATATTATGGGCTATATGTGCAACTATAAATATAAAGAACTATATGTGGATCTGTAATCTTCTATGGGCCCTATTCTGTTAGAAGCTCGCACTCGTAATTTTGGCTGTGGGTGTTTTTTTTTTCTAAATGTTTAGATGTATTCTATTAACTCCAGCTCGCAATTTACCTCCTTAAACTTAAACTCGTAACACTCTGCCTTTTTAAGTCTGATTTCCGGGGGTGTGATCATGTGATCTGACAATATTTAAGCAAGCCCGTAATTTACTTCTTAGACACAGCCAATAGTAAATGAGACCATCATCATGACATCAGTAAAACATGGAAGTTACACGTAATCTGCAATCAGAGGCAAATAATTAATTAGTGCCAATAGGTAACATTTGTCTATTGGGCTCGCAATCTATAAAATAAGAGATCATCTGTTCTAGTCCATGTTGGTTTCATGATAGAATAACCTCTTGAGTTCGGGAACGATATTACTCAGAAATACCATTTAAAAATAATATTTTGTAATTGCATTTTTGTGGGTTTGAGACTGTTCTGCAGTTAATTGTAATGTCTTTCCATGCATTCCCATGCTTTTAAAGTACAGTATTGTGTGTTTAATTGCTGTTACAGATTTAATAAGTGTTTGAAAAAGCCCTTGCGAGTCCTATTTAGTACCCAGAATATTTTTGACAGAAACTTGATACTTTTTTATAGTTGTGGGTCAGACTTTATTTGCAATCTAGCTCTATGGGTCTAATAGAATATCGATTTTGTGTAAGTTTAATTAGTTACCGCTCATAATATCCAAGCTGTGTTAAAACCAATGGAGTTCCAAGGCCTGTCTTTAGCTCGTAGTGATTGTGGGCGGGGAATTCTTAATCGGAATACTAATAGAATATGTGGCAATATTAAGAGCAGTTTTAGGTGTGTATAATTTTAGGAACTGGGCAATTGAATAGGGCCTGTGGGTAGGTCTCCTAACTTGTGCATAATCCACCCTATTCTATGCTTCAACCTGTGTAATAAAGCAATCATATGCCTAAAATGAGCCATGTTTAAAATGATATCGGATAAAAGAGTAAAAATGCATTGTGGGCTCATTTGCATGTCCCCACCCAGGTTCCCAGAGTACAGTGCAATAACTTTATTTCTCAGAATTCTGAGGAGGAAATAGGTTTTTAACCAATTTTAGATGTAAAATCTGAGCACAAATGTATTTATCAGTAATAAGGGGAATTTAGTATTGATAAGAAGGCCAGTGTGGTGGGAGGATCTCTTGAGCTGAGTGACAGTCAATATTTAGTAAATCCAAAGTCACTTTTCTAGCATTTTTATTTATGGGATTATTAAAAATACAGCCAGAGAACCACCTTTCAGCCCTTGCTAAGATTAGTAAATTGTCGCCTATACGTCATTCTGTGATGTTCTAATTGTAGGTAGAAAGATAAAAGTTTTTTTTTATCTCTCTAAGAACCAATTTTCATAACACTAAACACAAAAGCTTTGCACTAATTTTATATGGAAAAGAAACATTTGCAAATCACAAACTATTGTTCAGATCAGCACTGTTTACCATAATGTATTGTAACTGAAAACTTGAGTATTAATAATAATAATAATAATAATAATTATATTAATAATAATAATAATATTTTTTATTATTTTCTGTGTATTCTACCTGTTACTTGGAGGTGAAATGTATGCGTCAAACAATATATTGCCAATATTACAGGGCTGAGCTCTGTGCATCTGTCTCAAATTGCCCTATCCAAAAAATTTACACATAAAAAGCAGCATTTTCCTAAATGCAATGCAGATTTCCAACAATGTCATTCAGAGCCGCGCGGCATCGCGGCGCACAGATCAATCAGCTGTGGCACTTTCGATCTGGTGTAGCAGATATTGCTGTTTACACATCAGCGAACCAAGATGAATTAAAAATAGCTCTGGATGCTGCTTCCATATTTGGTCATCTGTATTTATAGTCTGACGTATGTAAATGAGCCCACGTGATTCACACATTGGAGAGTCTGCAGTTTCGAAATGAATAAATTGTATAGAGAATTTAAAATGATAGAGAATTTATTGCTGACGTGCAAATCGGGTGGATCCACAAAGGACTGGCATGAAGAGTTAATGAATAGATTTCATGCCAGTTTAAGGTCCAGACCCTGGGATGCTGGAAATGCTTTTTTATAATGAAAGTAATAGGTATTTTAACAGTGTGATCTGTATAACAATGGTGCCGTTGATCTGAAGTCAAGTGTTGCTTAGGAGTATAAATGTGCAGTTATCTTGAAAGGCTCAGTATCACGGAGCATAACACAATGGAGTTACAATAAATAGAAAGCACTTTGCTTTTTAAAATACTCACTACCGTAACTAATAGTGATGTATCAGTAGAGGCTTTATTTACACAGGTACAGTAAAGTGGGCACAATGAGAACATTATAAAGTTAAAGGGATATGGAAGGTTCCTGGATGTTACTAGGTATATAATATCCCTGGGTATCTATTTACTTTTATGTACTTTAATTTATTAAGATGTGCTTATAGGCTCTGTTACACTAAATTGTCATTGGTGTTACTTTATTGTATTTGTTTTTCTGCATACCTTATTACTTGCTTTAATTGGATATGGAATGTTCCTGTATTTTACTGAGTATATAATATCCCTGTGTATCTATTCACTTAAGAAGTGCTTAAAAGGTGTGTTTTTACTGCCTAAAATCAAACAAATGGTTCCGGCTATTGTTATGTCTCTGGATGTGCTTCTCTATAAGGTTATCTTGGTAAAGATACTGGAGTGGGTTGCCAGATCCTTCTCCAGTGGACGTCCATTGGTCTGACCTCTCTCCTATGACCTGCCCATCTTGGGTGACCCTACATGGCATAGCTCACAGCTTAATTGAAGTACACAAGCCCCTTCACCATGACAAAGTAGCGATCCAGAAGGTAAATCTGTCTATAGCTGTGACTAATGGTAGTGGCATGTTTAAAGAATTTGACTCTCCTCATACTCTGACGACTGGCAGATAAGCAGCCTTATTAAATTGTGATTTAAAAGGGCTCTATTTAAGCACAAACCATATTTTTTTTACAGAAGTTTTTAGTTAGTGAAGACCTTGCTTTTGGATAGAAGTTCACTAACTAAAAAACTTCTGTAAAAAAATATGCTATGTGCTTAAATAGAGCCCTTTTAAATTTGGCGAATCGCAATTTAATAAGGCTAAAGGTCTTAAGGACCTGAGAGGTCCCAGGAAGGGTTGTTGAGAACCAATGATCTAGTGGATATAACCGGGAATAAGCTAATGCTCACTTGGCAAACCCAATTCGTACTGATATGTATGGGTCTCCCTAAGCATTACAGGGCAGTCCACTTGCTCGCTGTACTTAGGGAAAATCATCAGAACTTCACTTGTGACAGTTGAGAAACTGAAACCTACATAACCATTCTTGAAGGGTCATACTTTAGAAAATAGTGATAATAACACTAAAATAAGTGCTTGAACATACTTTGGACATATTAATACATGTGATCATTTATAAACCATACTTGGGCCACTATAAGGTTCTGTAATGTTCACATAACCATGTTTTGAAATGAAAAGAAGGATTTATATGTCATCTTCATGTCACACTCCATGCAGAATCCATTTGTGCACCAATATGTGAATTGATGTTAAAAATTATGATATTAACATTGGATTTAACATAGAAAGTAGAAACGCTTGGACATAACAACTTTAATTACTAATTAACATAAGTTTAGTGACATGCAAACATATGTTTACATTCATCAAATGCATTAAGGGATGGGTATACAGGATGATGATAAATATCCTAAAACATTAGTGAAAAGCAATTGTTATGTATATTCATGTCCCAAGTCAGTAGACATGATAAACACTCTAAAACATAGATAACAATACAACAATATCATTGTTTATTTTATTCATAGTCAAAAACATATGTGACCGTGCATTAACATTATGGATGTAGTGTATGTGTGTGGATCCGAGAGGACAAAAGGCTGGGAAAATCAACAAAAAAAGGCAAAAAATGTATCTAAAAAAAATTGTATGTACCGTACAGTGATAAATACTGTAACTGTTACAATAAACAAAATTACCTGACATTCATCCACAAGCAGTGCAAACCATTATGTCTTCATCATGGGAAATCACTTGCCATCACATAAGTAATGATGTGGTATCTCAAAAGGAATGCTGAGCTGAGACCAGAGTACTATCACCATCCCCCCATGATATTGTTCAGCCACATTGATATCACATTCATCTGGTATACAGGTGTTATCAGATTATAACTGATTGTTAGGATATCATGATGTATAAACACGTACCCATTAATACAGAGAGGAGACACATGTCAGCAGCTATAATGTCTGTTAGATCAGACAAAAGTATCTGTTCCCATACTGACTAGAGGATGACGTGGCGGTGATGGTGGCAGCCCAGGAGTCCATCCAGTAGGAAAGTCAGGTTGGAGAGTGTCAAGGCCCACTATAATTACACATGTATTAATGCTGGCTTTGTTATTAACATGACATTGTTGGACTTTGCTAGTCCCACACCATATCTGCATTGGTAAACTTAATAACAACAATGTGTTCTTAAACATGATATATGATTTATTTATGACTTGTGAGATCATTCTGCTGGGGGATGTCATAGATGGAATGGCTGATAAGCACTGTGTATATATTTCACTTACACTATTTGGTAGCACTTCTTGCAGATGAAGAGGATGCCTTCATGGACCTGAATCGTGCCTAAAATAAAAAAATAAAAAAAGGTTAACAATAAAGGCAATCAAAAATAGGGACTGCACCTTCTCTTCTCTATAGCAGTCCTCAGTGATCATCAATTGGTGAAATGTTAAACATAACCCACATGGACCATGTGATGATAGATAGCCACCAAGTTACAACATGTCATCATCACAGACCATGATCCTCCACTCTGTATCCAGGCTAAATTATGTTAACATTTGAACAAATAGATTGTCACTGAGGAGTGAAGCTACTATCTCCTTCTCCATCTGGACTGAAGACCCCCACCCCCACTGTAACATAGTCCCAAGATGAGGGGGAGATTGCAGGGGGACGCATCCCACCACAAGTTAGCAGCACCTGTGTATTCAGAGGCATAGAGAGAGGCAAGTTGGGGCTAGACTGCAGATGTGCGGGTGATGCCTCATGGCTGGAGGGGGCAGCTCTAGTAACCAGAGCATGTTGGGTGATATAGATACTCATCTGGGTGAGCGCCTTCTGGTTCTCTACCGCCTGAAATGCCCAGGAGTCCGTCCAGTAGAAGGGCGGGTTGGAGAGTCTATCTGTGGGAGGAGTGGGCCAGTCTGGTCAAATATTATGGGTGTGGGTGAACAGCCAGCAAGGATCCCCACTTATCACATAAATCTGGAGTCCTCCTCTGATCCGGGCCCTCTGATTCTCTCCTTGCCTCCTCCTCCTACGACGGATCCTAGTGGGCAAGTCGTACTGAGCCAACACCCCCTTGAATTGTATAGGCTCACAGTAATTAAGCCTAAAAATGACTCTTAGTTAAGTCCATCAAGCTTGTGATCCTTGTGTTATTCCAGTTGCACATTAAATCAGAAACAAAACAAACAAAAACAAATTGATAACATTGGCAATTGACTTATTAGAGGAAATTCCTTCCTTAGCCTTGTTGGATATTCCCACCTCTTTCTGTTAACTCACATAACCTTGTATGGGATTTTTATTCAAGAATATGTTACATAGTTACATAGTAATTTAGGTTGAAAAAAACTTTTAGTCCATCAAGTTCAACCTTTTCAGATCTCCTCTGATCTGCAATATGCTGATTAATTGTTAATTGATCCAGATGAAGGCAAACCCTAAAAAAAAACAGTGAAACTTTGCCAATTGTCTTAAAAGGTAAACAAATATAAAATCCCTTCCTGACCCCAGATACTGGTGATCGGATTCCTCCCTGGATCAATACTCCCTCTTTAATTATCCAGGATAGCCCTGAATATCCTTTTATACTATATCCAATCCCTTTTTAAAGTTATCCATCGAATTTGCTGTCGCCACCTCCTTTGGTAGAGAATTTCACAGATTAACCACCCTTACTGTGAAGAACCCCTTTCTTTCTTTAAGGTGGAATCTTTTTACTTCTAATCTCAAAAGATGTCCTCTTGTCATTTGAAGACCTCTTGGCACAAAAAGCTCACTTGAAAAAGCCTTGTATTGACCCTGGATATATTTATATAAGGTAATCATATCTCCTCTTAGACGCCTTTTTTCTAGAGAAAATAAGTTTAATTTGGTTAGTCTTTCTTCATAATTTAGCCCCTCTATTCCCCTTATTAGTTTTGTTGCCCTTCTCTGTACTTATTCCAGCTCTAAATGTCCTTTTTATGTAGTGGTGCCCAAAACTGTACTCCATATTCCAAATGAGGGTGTACTAGGGATTTGTATAGTGGCAGAATTATATATGATTCCCTTGCTTCTATACCCTTCTTAATACATGCTAATATTTTACTTGCCTTTGCAGATGCTGCTTGGCATTGAGCACTGTTACCTAGGTGGTTGTCCACAAGTACTCCCAAATCCCTTTCAATATCTGATACCCCTAGATTTGCTCCATTAAGATTATAAATTGCATGGCTATTTTTCCTTCCCAGATGCATAACTTTAAATTTTTTCGAATTAACTTTCATCTGCCATTCAGATGCCCATTCCTTTAATTTATGCAAATCCATTTGGAGGGAAAGTACATCAGTTTATAATTGAATTACCTTGGACAACTTCGTGTCATCAGGGAAAATGGAGACCCCACACTCTAATCCCACTTCAAAGTCATTAATAGATATGTTATAGGAGGGGACCAAATTCTGAATCTTGAGGAGTCCCACTTACCACATTAGTCCAATCCGAGTATGTTCCATTTACAACAAGCCTTTGCTTCCTGTCTTTTAGCCAGCTCTCAATCCATGAGCAGATATTTACTGCAATTCCTGTATCCCTTAGTTTGTTTAATAGTCTCCCATATGGCACTGTGTCAAAAGCCTTTACAAAATCCAAAAAAACTACATCCAGTTATCTTGATCCAAGTTCCTACTAACCTCCACATAGAAACTAACTAGGTTTGTTTGACATGACCTATCCCTCATAAATCCATGTTGGCTCCTACTTATAATCCTGTTGGAATAGACATATTCTTTTATACTATCCCTTATAAACACTTTTAAAAGCTTTCCCACTACAGAAGTGACGCTCACTGGCCTATAATTTCCTGGATTTGCTCTTGCTCTATTCTTAAATTTTCTCCAGTCATCTGCTTTTCTCCAGTCATCTGGTAGAGACCCTGTGTTGAGTGAATCTTGAAAAATTATATGTAATGGTTTGACTGTTACAGAACCCAGTTTTCTCAGTACCCTTGGATGTATTCCATCAGGACCTGGGGCTTTATATACATTTATTTTTTCCAACCTCTTTTGGATTTCTTCCTTCGTTAACCAATTATTTGGGGAAGGTAGTGTAGCCCCATTATGTTGCAGTGTCCCAACCACTGGTACCTCCCTTGTGTATACCGAAGAAAAGAACCTATTTAGCTCATCTGCCTTTTCCTGGTCACTAATTATCAGACAGCCGGTGTCACATTGTAAAGCTCCCATAGCTTCCTTCCTAGCCTTATTTCCATTAATATATTTAAAAGATATTTTAGGGTTAGTCTTGCTCTCCTTTGCAACTAACTTTTCATTTTAGATTTTAGCCAGTCTAATAGCTCTTTTGCAAATCTTGTTGACTTCATTGTACTTCCATAAAGCAGTCTCTGTCCCCTCTTTTTTGTATAATTTAAATGCCTGCTTTTACTCTTCTTCGTCATCTTTAAGTCATTGTTAAGCCACATGGATGTGACTTACTCCTTCTACTTTTATTCCCACATGGTATGGGGCGATAAGTATGTATGTTTAGTAAGGATTTAAATGTTGTCCATTTATGTTCAGTATTTTTACCTGTCAGTTCTCTGACCCAGTCTATACGTTGTATTGCTTCCCTTAGACCGTTAAAATTTGCCCTTTTAAAATTAAGAGTTTTTGTTGGCCCCTTACAGTTTTGTTTTTTTTATTCAATCTCAAATGAGACTGTGTTGTGATCACTGTTTCCCAAAGGTTGCCCTATTTCAACATTTTTTACGATATCAATATTATTTGTGATAACTAAATCCAAGATAGCCTCATTTCTAGTAGGTTTTTGTATAACCTGGGCCAGGTAATGATCCCTGAGTGTACTCAAGAATCTCCTCCCCTTAGCTGAACTGCTGGTCTCATTTATCCAGTTTATTTCAGGGTAGTTAAAATCTCCCATTATTAGAACTTGCCCATTCTTAGCTGCATTTCCAATCTGTAAAATTAATTGTATTTTTTCACTTTCAGCTATATTTGGGGGTTTATAGCATACTCCAACTAATATTCTTTTAGAATTAGCTCCTCTGCTATTTAACTCTACCCACAAACATTCAACATTATTGGTAGTTCCACCATAAATATCTTATCTGACTATAGGCTTAAATTCAGGCTTAATATAAAGACAAACCCCTCCTCCTCTTTTACCATTGCCCCTATAACCATCCAGATTAACAGTCAAGTCATGACAATCATCCCACCATGTTTCAGTAATGCCTATTAAATCCCATTTTTGATTAATTGCCAATAATTCTAACTCTCCCATTTCTCCTGGCAAGCTTCTGGCATTAGCGAGCATACACCCTATTTTATGAGTCTGTAGTTCTGAAGTGCCTGCCATTATACTTGAGTTACTTAGCAGTACAGTACCTCCCTATTGACTATACTAACCCTTCCAGTCTCCTTCCCCTTGTTATTCCATCCCTTATACCCTCTACACTTTCTTCCCCTTATTACTTCTATCTCGTCCCTCCCCCCACCAACTAGTTTAAAAACTCCCCCTGCCTTTCTACCATCCAATTCCCTAGCACAAAAGGTCCCTCATCATTAAGGTGCAATCCATCTCTGCTATAGAGATTGTACCTAAGTGAGAAGTTTGCCCAGTGCTCTAAAACCCCAAACCCCTCCTTAATACACCACATTTTTAGCCATGTATTAAACTCCCTAAGCTCCTTCTGCCTCCCTGGGCTAGCACGTGGCACTGGAGGTATCTCAGAAAATACTATCTTGGAGGTCCTTGCCTTCAGCTTATTACCTAGTTCTATAAAATCATTCTTTAGGACTCGCCATCTTCCACTAACTTTGTCATTGGTATCAATGTGCACCAAGACCGCCGATTCTTTTTCAGCCCCTCCCAATAATTTATCTACCCGATCCACAACATGCCAAACCCGAGCAACCGGGAGACAGCAAGCTGTTAGATTGCTGGGATCTGGGTGACAAATCACCCTGTCTACCTTCCTAATAATAGAGTCCCCAACCACCAAAACCTGCTTGTTGCTCTGCCTATTCTGCCCTCCCACTCCTCCAGTAGAACTGTTCTCCCGGCTGTTAGAGGCAACAGCTCTATCTGGCATTGCCATTCCTGAATGGACATTCCCAACAGTTTCACTCAATCTGGCAAATCTGTTGGTGTTTGCCAATTCAGAACTGGTCTGCCTCCTCCTCCTGATTCCCCTGCTTCTCCTTCTAACTGTCTTCACGGGCTGCATCTCCATTCTCCATGCTAGGCCCAGCTAAACTGTGCTCCGTGAGCACCAAACACCTTTCCAGTGGAGCAATATCACTAAGTGCTGCAATTCTCCTCTCCAGTCCTCCAATTTGAGTTTCAATATAGGCAACATGCTCACACCTGTCACAGAGGTACGGACCCTAGATCATCTGTTCCAGTAGTGCATACATATGACAGAATGTACACTGAGTTAGGTTTCCACTGGACTGACTCATAATTACAGTGGGGAAAAAATGTATAAAACACTACAATGTGCTCCCCTTTTCTTTGCACTCCCTCCTTATATTTAAACTCCTACACTTATACTAGAACTGCACTTATACTAGAAGTGTTCGCAAGCTCCCAAGTTCACTCCTACCCATTTTTATATTAGGTTCTTACTACTCACCTGCCCACTACTCACTGCACAAGTACCCAAACTCACTTTACTGTTCAGGAGAAATCACAGAACAGAGGCAAGCAGACCACAAAAAGTCACACACTGATATAGCTTTACACAGGTAAAACCACACCCCCTCTCAGCTACCACTAATCACTGCACAAGTACACAACACAATTACTGTTCAGGAGAAATCACCGAACAATATGTCCAAAGTTATTTTTTAGAAAAAGAAAAAAAAAAGAGAGCCTCTCATTTTTCTTGTGTTCATTCAAATGACCCTTGGAGCTTACTCTCCCTAAGGGTGATAGGGGGCTCCAAACATGAATTCCTTGCTCACTGATCCTTAGGGAGTTTTGTTATACCCTGCTGACAAAGCCCAACTAATGCCTAAATGTATGTCTGGGGTTTGCTGTTTCTCCTGTTCAGGGTAGAATTGCCTGGTATTTCGGGGCTGGATCACTCTCTTGGGTGAGACCGATATACTACAGGATATTTCTCCCTGTGAAGGACACAAGTGGCTAAAAGAGGCTGCTCTCAGAGTGGGTTATCATGTCCATAGTTCGTTATCTAATTGATCGATTCTAGTTTGCTTTTTTGTTCAAGGTTCTTTATTGAATCTATTGTTACAGCCTCCTTTGGTAGTAAGTTCTACAGTTTGACTGTCTTTACTGTGAAGATCCCTTTTATTTATTTAAGGAACCACTGCAATTTAACTAAAACCTCACATACTTATGAAGTAATTAACAAAATAACAGGTTTGCAAGACAGGTACATGCAATCAGTTTTGTAGAATTACATCTTAGGCTTCTACTCTGTCTGCAGTATGAGGGGGAGAATTAGCCTTAATCTGCCACTGAGTTCTATTCTCAAGTGTGCTATTTGGAGAGGACGTTTTCAACAGAAGTGAATATAGGTCTCAATCCACAGTTCCTCCCACTCCTCCCAGATTTCTATTTTATTAGGAACAAAGACAACATGTCCATCATCATTAAAGCAAAACTAAATACAATAGTTCAACATTAAAGGCTGTAATTATTTATTTTAAACTATGTGAAAAGCATTTTTCACTTTGTCAAGTTATTTAAAATAGCAAACTATAAATATTACCCTTCCCTGGTGACATCTTGCCAACTGAAAACGTCTTGACATGAGTGGTTCTGCTGATAAAGTCCTGATTTATTTATATAAAGTAATCATATCACGTTCTAGGCAGGACATTTTTTGTGAAATTAAAGGGTTATCGAAGGTTTCTGGATTTTACTAGATTTGCAGCCACATTAAATTCGAAGCCCGTAGCAGCATCGGTAAGCCGGTAAAGGCTGCAGGCTTGAAATTTGGCTGCGTTACAGAGCTATTAACTTCCACCATGCTGCAAGTTACGGGTTAGAGACGCAAGCCCGTAAACCATTATTGCGCTGGTTGGATGCTTGATCAATTAGTCAAACCCATATTTACCGGTTTAGACTAAACCAATGGTAAAGGAGATCGTCATCATTACGTCACTTAAAAATGGAGGTTAGATTTCAAAGCCTTACGGGTTTGAATTACGACTTACGATCGGACCCGCATTCCAGCAATAATGCAATATTAATAAATCAGTAAATATGATATTCAGGTCCATGCAAGTTCCATTATATGTATTAACACATTAATTGCCGGGATTGATATAACCCCGAAATTAAACAGAAAATAGAACTATTTTATATTGCAGATTTGTGAGCTTGAGAACGTTGTGCTAATAATTTAAATACCTAACATCACTTTCCCTTTCATTATAAGTACAGTAGTGTGTTTATATTTATATTTACAGTGCTACGGATAGGAATTTAACCCCCTAGCGGGTCCTGTCTAGTACCCGTTGGCTTTTTGCCTCCATTTGCGGGTTACGAGTTTGAATGCCAGGAACATAGCAGTTACGGGCTGGAGAGAACAAAGGATTTGCAGGCGCACAGTTCAGATTTCAACGTCCCATAGCCTTTTTTTCACCCTTAAGCTGCAAGTCATTGGCGGCTTGCTTTACGGGGCCAATTTAATGGCTGCAAGGCTTGCAGGCTACGTTATGGGCTACTGTTTTACATGTTCAGGGAATTTAATGTGGCTGCAAGTCTATACTTGTGGATTATATACTTGTTGTATATATATATATATATATATATATATATATATATATATATACCGTATTTATCGGCATATAACACGCACCGGCGTATAACACGCACCTCATTTTAAGAAGGAAATTTCAGGAAAAAAAAAATTCAAATAAAGAACTTTGAAGCAAAATCCTCAACCTCAACCTCCCTCCTCATCCTCCCTCCTCAACCCCCTCCTCAAACCCCCCATCTTCAACCCCCTCCTCCACCCCCCATCCTCATCCTCCTTCCTCAACCCCCCTCCTCAACCTCAACCCCGCTCCTCAACCCCACTCCTCATCCTCAACCCCCCTCCTCATCCTCAACCCCCCTCCTCATCCTCAACCTCCCTCCTCATCCTCAACCTCCCTCCTCATCCTCAACCTCCCTCCTCATCCTCAACCTCATCCTCCCTCCTCAACCCCCCCATCCTCAAACCCCCTCCTCAACCCCCCATCCTCAAACCCCCTCAACCCCCCTCATCCTCCTTCCTCAACCCCCCATCCTCAAACCCCCTAAACCCCCCTCCTCAAACCCCCTCAACCCCCCTCATCCTCCTTCCTCAACCCCCCTATCCTCAAACCCCCTCAACCCCCCTCCTCAACCCCCTATCCTCATCCTCCTTCCTCAACCCCCCTATCCTCAACCCCCTCCTTAACCTCCCTCCTCAAACCCCCTCCTCAACCCCCTCATCCTCAAACCCCTCAACTTCCCCATCCTCATCCTCCTTCCTCAACCCCCTCCTTAACCTCAACCCCCCTCCTCAACCTCCCTCCTCATTCTAACCCCCCTCACTTACCTGCTTCTGCTCCTTGACCCGGCGCTTGCGCATGTGACGTCACATGCGCGCCACGTCATTAGCATATACCGGGTGCACCCGGTATATGCTAATGATGTGGCGCAAATGTGACGTCACATGCTCGCCGGGTCAAGGAGCGGAGCGGAGGCCGGAGCAGAAGCAGGTAAGTGAGGGGGAGGTATTTAGGGGGGTTTAGGTTGAGGAGGGGGGTTTAGGTTGAGGAGGAGGGGGGTTTAGGTTGAGGAGGGGGGGTTAGAATGAGGAGGGAGGTTGAGGATGAGGAGGGGGAGGGAATATTGGCATGTAACATGCACATATCATTTGCTCCCTATTTTCAGGGAGAAAAAGTGCGTGTTATACGCCGATAAATATGGTATATATATATATATATATATATATATATATATATATATATATCCTGGGCTTTGCTTAAAGCTGTGTAATACAGCAGACATATGCTTAAAAGGAGCCAGGTTTAAAATGGTATTGGATTACAAGAGTGAAGCATTTGTATGTTCATTTACTATATTTGTCTATTATATACATACATAGTTCCATAGTATTTGAGGTTGAAAAAATACTTTTGGTCTATCAAGTTCAACCTTTTTAGTTCTCCTTTGATCTGCAGTATTCTGATTAATTATGAATTGATCCAGAGGAAGGCAAACAGAAAAAAAAAACAAGTGAAACTTTGGCAATTATCTCAAAAGTGAAAAAAAATCCTTCCTGACGCCAAATACTGGCGATTGGATTCCTCCCCAGATCAATAACCCTGAATGCCCTTTTTACTTAGAAATATATCCAATCCATTTGTATAGTTATCTATCTAATCCTCTGTCACCACCTCCTTTGGTAGAGAATTCCACAGATTAATCACCCTTACTGTGAAGAACCCTTTTCTTTCTTTAAGGTAGAATCTTTTTACTTCTAACCTCAATGGATGTCCTCTTGTCAGTTGAAAACCTCTTGGCACAAAAAGCCCCCTTGACAAATCTTTATACTGACCCTGGATATATTTATATAAGGTAATCATATCCCCTCTTAGACTTATTTTTTCCAGAGAAAATAAGTTTAATTCGGTTAGTCTTTCTTCAAAACTTCCCCTCCATTTCCCTTATTAGTTTTGTTGCCCTTCTCTGTACTTTTTCCAGTACTAAAACGTCCTTTTTATGAAGTGGTGCCCAAAATTGTCCTCCATATTCCAAATGAGGGCGTACTCGAGATTTGTATAGTGGCAGAATTATATTTGCTTCCCTGGCTTCTATACCCTTCTTAATACATAATAATATTTTATTTGCCTTTGCAGCTGCTGCTTGGCATTGAGCACTGTTACCTAGGTGGTTGTCCACAAGCACTCCCAAATCCCTTTCAATATCCAATACACCTAGATTTGCTCCATTAAGATTATAAATTGCATGGCTATTTTTCCTTCCCAGATGCATAACTTTACATTTATTCGTATTAAATCTCATCTGCCTTTTAGTTTTCTATTTCTCTAATTTATGCAAATCCCATTGGAGGGAAAGTACATCATTATCTGATTTAATTACCTTGCACAACTTCGTGTCATCAGCAAAAATGGAGACACTACTTTCCAGTCCTACTTCTAAGTCGTTAATAAATATGTTAAAAAGGAGAGAACCTACTACTGAACCCCGAGGAAACCGCTTACCATATTTGTCCAATCTGAGTTCCGTTTACAACAACCCTTTGCTTCCTGTCTTTTAGCCAGCTCTCAATCCATGAGCAGATATTTACAGCAATTCCTGTATCCCTTAGTTTGCACAATAGTCTTCAATGTGGCACTGTATCAAAAGCCTTTGCAAAAACCAAAAATACTACATCCACCGAGTTGCCTTGATACAAGTTCCTACTAACCTCCTCATAGAAACTAATTAGATTTGTTTGACATGACCTATCCCTCATAAAACCATGTTGACTCCTATTTATAATCCTGTTTGAATAGAAATATTCTTGTATACTTTCCCTTATTATCCCTTCGAAAAGCTTTCCCAGTACAGAAGTGAGGCTTACGGGTCTATCATTTCAAATAGACATATTCTTGCACAGTTGTGCTCAAAATTTTGCATTTGACATTTATTTTAAAAATATTACTGATCATGCAAACATTTTAATTTTATTGAGGAATAGTGATGATATGAAGCCGTTTATTACCACATAGTTGTTTGGCTCTTTTTTCCTTCATAATGATAATAGAAATCACCCAAATGGCCCTGATAAAAAGTTTACATACCCTTGAATGTCTGGCCTTGTTTACAGACACACAAGGTGAGACACACAAGTTAAAATGGCAATTTAATGTTAATTACCCACACCTGTGGCTTTTGAAATTGCGATTAGTGTCTGTGTATAAATTGTCAATGAGTTTGTTAGTTCTCATGTGGATTCACTGAGCAGGCTAGATATTGAGCCATGGGGAGCAGAAAAGAAATGTCAAAAGACATGCGTAACAAGGTAATAGAACTTCATAAAGATGGAAAAGGATATAAAAAGATATCCAAAGCCTTTATAATGTCAGTCAGTACTGATCAATCACTTATTAAGAAGTGGAAAATTTGGGGATCTCGTGATACCAAGCCAAGGTCAGGTAGACCAAGAAAGATTTCAGCCACAACTGCCAGAAGAATTGTTCGGAATACAAAGAAAAACCCACAGGTAACCTCAGGAGAAATACAGGCTGCTCTGGAAAAAGACGGTGTGGTTGTTTCAAGGATCACAATAAGACGATAGTTGAACAAAAATGAGCTGCATGGTTGAGTTTCCAGAAAGAAGCCTTTACTGCGCCAATGCCACAAAAAAGCCTGGTTACAATATGCCCGACAACACCTTGACACGCCTCACAGCTTGTGGCACACTGTAATTTGGAGTGACAAGACCAAGATAGAGCTTTATGGTCACAACCATAAGCGCTATGTTTGTAGAGGGTCAACAAGGCCTATAGTGAATAGAATACCATCCCCACTCTGAAGCATGGTGGTGGCTCACTGATGTTTGGAGGGGGGGGGGCGTGAACTCTAAAGGAACAGGGAATCTTGTGAAAATTGATGACAAGATGAATGCAGATTGTTATAAAAAATACTGCGATTCATGCAAGAAGACTTTGCATGACCTGGAGGCATTTTGCCAAGACAAATGGGCAGCTATACCACCTGCAAGAATTAGGGGCCTCCTCATAGACAACTATTACAAAAGACTGCACGCTGTCATTGATGCTAAAGGGGGCAATACACAGTATTAAGAATGAAGGGTATGCAAACTTTTGAACAGGGTCGTTTCATTTGTTTCTTTGTTGCCATTTTTAGTTTTATGACTGTGCCATTCTGTTATAACCTACAGTTGAATATGAATCACATGTTTAAGAAGTGCAAACAAATAGTCCCTGTATGGGTCTTCCCACTGCAGCATATGCAGACACATACTCTATAGAGTTGATGTACTGTGTAGCGTCCTAGCCTATCAGGGACCACGTCCCAGCAGCATATTGCTGACAGATGGTCACTGACTGGTTAGTATGAGACTGCACACCCAGAAGATTCTCCCACACAGCATTTATAAGCACTTCTTTATTAAATAAAGTATGTAAAAAGTAAGTATATACACAGATACAGTAGGGGAAAAAGTATTTGATCCTCTGCTGATTTTGAATGTTTATCCACTGACAAAGAAATGATCAGTCTATAATTTAATAATTTAATGGTAGGTGTATTTTAACAGTGAGAGACAGAATAACAAAATAGAAAAAAGAAAAATGCTTGTCAAAAAGTTATAAATTGATTTGGAGGTCAGTGAGGGAAATAAGTATTTGATCCCCTATCAGTCAGCAAGATTTTTGGCTCCCGGGTGTCTTTTATACAGGTAACAAGCTGAGATTAGGAGCACTCTCTTAAAGGGAGTGCTCCTAATCTCAGCTTGTTACCTGTAGAAAACACACCTGTCTACAGAAGCAATCAATCAGATTCCAAACTCTCCATCATGGCCAAGACCAAAGAGCTGTCCAAGGATGTCAGGGACAAGATTGTAGATCTGCACAAGGCTGGAATGGGCTACAAGACCATCGCCAAGCAGCTTGGTGAGAAGGTGACAACAGTTGGTGCGATTATTCGCAAATGGAAGAAATACAAAATAACTGCCAGTCTCCCTCGGTCTGGTTCTCCATGCAAGATCTCACCTCGTGGAGCTTCCATATCCCTTTAAGTCTATGTCCATTCCTTCAATTAAATACCAGCTATTCTAGAAATGATGATGCAGAGACAGAGGATACAATGTGTTAGCAAATACAACAAATTAACAATATTGATTTAATCTAAAATAAAAAATCCCTCCAGGAATTAGTGATATAAGCAGGTCAGGGAAATTAATTACTGTAACTTGAACATCAGGTTGGAGACTTGGTGCTAGAAGAGCTTTGTTAAAGAGATACAGAAATCTGTGTTTGCAACACTCTCTCCTAAATATGTACAGTTAGCAAATCATTATTATATATTACTAGCGACTTGCCCGTCAAAAAGGACGGCAGTAAAATTTGAAGCCTGGCAATGCCGTTTGCCACAGAATGCAATGTTCTGCCCACTCTGAGCACCTTCGGCGCTCATTGCGAGCCTCTCCTCCAATCTACTTCACCGCTCATTACAGGCCTCGGCAACCTGCAACTTGCCATGTGTCTCTTTCCACCATCTGCCCCTGTCCCTTCCCTGTGTCTTTCTTCTCTGTGTCACTGCTGAATCTTTGCGTGGCGCGCGTTGACCGACGTTGGTTTTATTTTCAAAGTCCCGCGTACCTGGCGTTGTTCTCCTGTGTCCCGCGTGCCTGGTGTTGTTGATGTTTTACTGTCTTTGCCATTGTGTATTTTCTAAGTCCTGCATGCCTGGCGTTATTGATGTAAGTGTTACTGTCTTTTGCGTGGTGTATTTTCTTAGTCCTACGTGCCTGGCGTTGTTCGTCTGTGTCCCGCAGGCCTGGCGTTGTTGGTGTGTTACTGTCTTTGCTGTGTGTTAAGTCCCGCTTGCCTAGGGTTGTTGTTGTAAGTGTTACTGTCTTTTGCATGGGGTATTTTCTAAGTCCTGCGTACCTGCGTAAGTCCCACGTGTCTGTCGTTGTTAGTGTAAGTGTTACTGTCTTTGCTGTTGTCTATTTTATAAGTCCCGCAGGTCTGGCATTCGTGGTGTATTATTGTGTTTGCCGTTTCGTATTTTTTAAGTCCCACGTGTCTAGCGTTGTTGGTGTAAGTGTTACTGACTTTTGCGTAGTATATTTTCTAAGTCCTGCGTGCCTGGCGTTGGTGGTGTGGTATTGTGTTTGCCGTTGTGTATTTTCTAAGCCCCAAATGCCTGGCGTTGGTGGTGTGTTAATGTGTGTGCCGTTGTGTATCTTCTAAATCTCGCGTGCCTGGCGTTGGTGGTGTGTTACTGTCTTTTGCGTGGTGTATTTTCTAAATCCTGCGTGCCTGGCGTTGGTGGTGTGTTATTGTGTTTGCTGTCGTGTATTTTCTAAATCCCGCGTGCCTGGCGTTGGTGGTGTGTTATTGTGTTTACCGTTGTGTGTTTTCTAAGTCCCGCGTGCCTGGCGTTGGTGGTGTGTTATTGTGTTTGCTGTCGTGTATTTTCTAAGTTCTGCGTGCCTGGCGTTGGTGGTGTGTTATTGTGTTTACCGTTGTGTGTTTTCTAAGTCCCGCGTGCCTGGCGTTGGTGGTGTGTTATTGTGTTTGCCGTTGTGTGTTTTCTAAGTCCCGCGTGCCTGGCGTTGGTGGTGTGTTATTGTGTTTGCCATTGTGTGTTTTCTAAGTTCTGCGTGCCTGGCGTTGGTGGTGTGTTATTGTGTTTGCCGTCGTGTATTTTCTAAGTTCTGCGTGCCTGGCGTTGGTGGTGTGTTATTGTGTTTGCCATTGTGTGTTTTCTAAGTCCTGCGTGCCTGGCGTTGGTGGTGTGTTATTGTGTTTGCCGTTGTGTATTTTCTAAACCCCAAATGCCTGGCGTTGGTGGTGTGTTAATGTGTTTGCCGTTGTGTATCTTCTAAATCTCGCGTGCCTGGCGTTGGTGGTGTGTTACTGTCTTTTGCGTGGTGTATTTTCTAAGTCCTGCATGCCTGGCGTTGGTGGTGGGTTATTGTGTTTGCCGTTGTGTATTTTCTAAATCCTGCGTGCCTGGCGTTGGTGGTCGGTTATTGTGTTTGCTGTCGTGTATTTTCTAAATCCCGCGTGCCTGGCGTTGGTGGTGTGTTATTGTGTTTGCCGTTGTGTGTTTTCTAAGTCCCGCGTGTCTGGCCTTGTTGGTGTAAGTGTTACTGTCTTTGCTGTTGTGTATTTTCTAAATCCCGCGTGCCTGGCGTTGGTGGTGTGTTATTGTGTTTGCCGTCGTGTATTTTCTAAGTTCTGCGTGCCTGGCGTTGATGGTGTGTTATTGTGTTTACCGTTGTGTGTTTTCTAAGTCCCGCGTGCCTGGCGTTGGTGGTGTGTTATTGTGTTTGCCGTTGTGTGTTTTCTAAGTCCCGCGTGCCTGGCGTTGGTGGTGTGTTATTGTGTTTGCCGTCGTGTATTTTCTAAGTTCTGCGTGCCTGGCGTTGGTGGTGTGTTATTGTGTTTACCGTTGTGTGTTTTCTAAGTCCCGCGTGCCTGGCGTTGGTGGTGTGTTATTGTGTTTGCCGTTGTGTGTTTTCTAAGTCCCGCGTGCCTGGCGTTGGTGGTGTGTTATTGTGTTTGCCATTGTGTGTTTTCTAAGTTCTGCGTGCCTGGCGTTGGTGGTGTGTTATTGTGTTTGCCGTCGTGTGTTTTCTAAGTCCTGCGTGCCTGGCGTTGGTGGTGTGTTATTGTGTTTGCCGTCGTGTATTTTCTAAGTCCCGCGTGCCTGGCGTTGGTGGTGTGTTATTGTGTTTGCCGTTGTGTGTTTTCTAAGTCCTGCGTGCCTGGCCTTGGTGGTGTGTTATTGTGTTTGCCATTGTGTGTTTTCTAAGTCCTGCGTGCCTGGCGTTGGTGGTGTGTTATTGTGTTTGCTGTCGTGTATTTTCTAAGTTCTGCGTGCCTGGCGTTGGTGGTGTGTTATTGTGTTTACCGTTGTGTGTTTTCTAAGTCCTGCGTGCCTGGCGTTGGTGGTGTGTTATTGTGTTTGCCGTTGTGTGTTTTCTAAGTCCCGCGTGCCTAGCGTTGGTGGTGTGTTATTGTGTTTGCCATTGTGTGTTTTCTAAGTCCTGCGTGCCTGGCGTTGGTGGTGTGTTATTGTGTTTGCCGTTGTGTATTTTCTAAGCCCCAAATGCCTGGCGTTGGTGGTGTGTTAATGTGTTTGCCGTTGTGTATCTTCTAAATCTCGCGTGCCTGGCGTTGGTGGTGTGTTACTGTCTTTTGCGTGGTGTATTTTCTAAGTCCTGCATGCCTGGCGTTGGTGGTGGGTTATTGTGTTTGCCGTTGTGTATTTTCTAAATCCTGCGTGCCTGGCGTTGGTGGTCGGTTATTGTGTTTGCTGTCGTGTATTTTCTAAATCCCGCGTGCCTGGCGTTGGTGGTGTGTTATTGTGTTTGCCGTTGTGTGTTTTCTAAGTTCTGCGTGCCTGGCGTTGGTGGTGTGTTATTGTGTTTACCGTTGTGTGTTTTCTAAGTCCCGCGTGCCTGGCGTTGGTGGTGTGTTATTGTGTTTGCCATTGTGTGTTTTCTAAGTCCTGCGTGCCTGGCGTTGGTGGTGTGTTATTGTGTTTGCTGTCGTGTATTTTCTAAGTTCTGCGTGCCTGGCGTTGGTGGTGTGTTATTGTGTTTACCGTTGTGTGTTTTCTAAGTCCCGCGTGCCTTGCTTTGGTGGTGTGTTATTGTGTTTGCCGTTGTGTGTTTTCTAAGTCCCGCGTGCCTGGCGTTGGTGGTGTGTTATTGTGTTTGCCATTGTGTGTTTTCTAAGTCCTGCGTGCCTGGCGTTGGTGGTGTGTTATTGTGTTTGCCGTTGTGTATTTTCTAAGCCCCAAATGCCTGGCGTTGGTGGTGTGTTAATGTGTTTGCCGTTGTGTATCTTCTAAATCTCGCGTGCCTGGCGTTGGTGGTGTGTTACTGTCTTTTGCGTGGTGTATTTTCTAAGTCCTGCATGCCTGGCGTTGGTGGTGGGTTATTGTGTTTGCCGTTGTGTATTTTCGAAATCCTGCGTGCCTGGCGTTGGTGGTCGGTTATTGTGTTTGCTGTCGTGTATTTTCTAAGTTCTGCGTGCCTGGCGTTGGTGGTGTGTTATTGTGTTTATCGTTGTGTGTTTTCTAAGTCCCGCGTGCCTGGCGTTGGTGGTGTGTTATTGTGTTTGCCGTTGTGTGTTTTCTAAGTCCTGCGTGCCTGGCGTTGGTGGTGTGTTATTGTGTTTGCCGTCGTGTATTTTCTAAGTTCTGCGTGCCTGGCGTTGGTGGTGTGTTATTGTGTTTACCGTTGTGTGTTTTCTAAGTCCCGCGTGCCTGGCGTTGGTGGTGTATTATTGTGTTTGCCGTTGTGTGTTTTCTAAGTCCTGCGTGCCTGGCATTGGTGGTGTGTTATTGTGTTTGCCGTCGTGTATTTTCTAAGTTCTGCGTGCCTGGCGTTGGGGGTGTGTTATTGTGTTTACCGTTGTG
This sequence comes from Discoglossus pictus, assembly GCA_027410445.1. Taxonomy (NCBI): domain Eukaryota; kingdom Metazoa; phylum Chordata; class Amphibia; order Anura; family Alytidae; genus Discoglossus; species Discoglossus pictus. The sequence continues at coordinate 18,896,744 of CM050167.1, forward strand.
TTAAGTCCCGCGTGCCTGGCGTTGGTGGTGTGTTATTGTGTTTGCCGTTGTGTGTTTTCTAAGTCCCGCGTGCCTGGCGTTGGTGGTCGGTTATTGTGTTTGCCATTGTGTGTTTTCTAAGTTCTGCGTGCCTGGCGTTGGTGGTGTGTTATTGTGTTTGCCGTTGTGTGTTTTCTAAGTCCTGCGTGCCTGGCGTTGGTGGTGTGTTATTGTGTTTGCCGTCGTGTATTTTCTAAGTCCCGCGTGCCTGGCGTTGGTGGTGTGTTATTGTGTTTGCCGTTGTGTGTTTTCTAAGTCCCGCGTGCCTGGCGTTGGTGGTGTGTTATTGTGTTTGCCATTGTGTGTTTTCTAAGTCCTGCGTGCCTGGCGTTGGTGGTGTGTTATTGTGTTTGCCGTTGTGTATTTTCTAAATCCTGCGTGCCTGGCGTTGGTGGTGTGTTATTGTGTTTGCCATTGTGTGTTTTCTAAGTCCTGCGTGCCTGGCGTTGGTGGTGTGTTATTGTGTTTGCCGTTGTGTGTTTTCTAAGTCCTGCGTGCCTGGCGTTGGTGGTGTGTTATTGTGTTTGCCGTTGTGTGTTTTCTAAGTCCTGCGTGCCTGGCGTTGGTGGTGTGTTATTGTGTTTGCCGTTGTGTATTTTCTAAGTCCCGCGTGCCTGGCGTTGGTGGTGTGTTATTGTGTTTGCCGTTGTGTGTTTTCTAAGTCCCGCGTGCCTGGCGTTGGTGCTGTGTTATTGTGTTTGCCGTTGTGTGTTTTCTAAGTTCTGCGTGCCTGGCGTTGGTGGTGTGTTATTGTGTTTGCCGTTGTGTGTTTTCTAAGTCCTGCGTGCCTGGCGTTGGTGGTGTGTTATTGTGTTTGCCGTCGTGTATTTTCTAAGTCCCGCGTGCCTGGCGTTGGTGGTGTGTTATTGTGTTTGCCGTTGTGTGTTTTCTAAGTCCCGCGTGCCTGGCGTTGGTGGTGTGTTATTGTGTTTGCCGTTGTGTGTTTTCTAAGTCCCGCGTGCCTGGCGTTGGTGGTGTGTTATTGTGTTTGCCATTGTGTGTTTTCTAAGTCCTGCGTGCCTGGCGTTGGTGGTGTGTTATTGTGTTTGCCATTGTGTGTTTTCTAAGTCCTGCGTGCCTGGCGTTGGTGGTGTGTTATTGTGTTTGCCGTTGTGTATTTTCTAAGCCCCAAATGCCTGGCGTTGGTGGTGTGTTAATGTGTTTGCCGTTGTGTATCTTCTAAATCTCGCGTGCCTGGCGTTGGTGGTGTGTTACTGTCTTTTGCGTGGTGTATTTTCTAAGTCCTGCATGCCTGGCGTTGGTGGTGTGTTATTGTGTTTGCCGTTGTGTGTTTTCTAAGTCCTGCGTGCCTGGCGTTGGTGGTGTGTTATTGTGTTTGCCGTTGTGTGTTTTCTAAGTCCCGCGTGCTTGGCGTTGATGGTGTGTTATTGAGTTTGCCGTCGTGTGTTTTCTAAGTCCCACGTGCCTGGCGTTGGTGGTGTGTTATTGTGTTTGCCGTTGTGTGTTTTCTAAGTCCTGCGTGCTTGGCGTTGATGGTGTGTTATTGAGTTTGCCGTCGTGTGTTTTCTAAGTCCCGCGTGCCTGGCGTTGGTGGTGTGTTATTGTGTTTGCCATTGTGTGTTTTTTAAGTCCCGCGTGCCTGGCGTTGATGGTGTGTTATTGAGTTTGCCGTTGTGTGTTTTCTAAGTCCTGCGTGCCTGGCGTTGGTGGTGTGTTATTGAGTTTGCCGTTGTGTGTTTTCTAAGTCCTGCGTGCCTGGCGTTGGTGGTGTGTTATTGTGTTTGCCGTTGTGTATTTTCTAAGTTCTGAGTGCCTGGCGTTGGTGGTGTGTTATTGTGTTTGCCGTTGTGTGTTTTCTAAATCCTGCGTGCCTGGCGTTGGTGGTGTGTTATTGTGTTTGCCGTTGTGTGTTTTCTAAGTCCTGCGTGCCTGGCGTTGGTGGTGTGTTATTGTGTTTGCCGTCGTGTATTTTCTAAGTTCTGCGTGCCTGGCGTTGGTGGTGTGTTATTGTGTTTGCCATTGTGTGTTTTCTAAGTTCTGCGTGCCTGGCGTTGCTGAGCCACGTTTTCATCTTGTTTTAGAATTTGTACGTTTTTTCGGGAGCCATTTTTCCCCGCTTCAGGGATTTTCGATCGTTAAAAAAGGCAAAATATGCATCAAACTAACTTGCAATCTCACTCACAGACTCCCTGGCTCTCCTCCTGTGCTGTGTGGGAGTGTGTAAGTGAATTTGAGGCATATTTGTGTGTTTTTGTTGTCTTTTCCAGTTTGGTGGTTTGGCCGCTAAAGTCGTATTTTTTGCGAGCTGGTGCCTCCTATCTGGATCGCTAGTTTATCATGGTGAAGGGGTTTGTGTGCTTCAATGAAACTGTATGAAGCTATACCATGTAGGGTCACCCAAGATGGGCAAGTCATAGCAGAGAGGTCAGACAAATAGCGGTCTCCTGGAGAAGGAACTGGCAACCAGTATATTTGCCAAGATAACCATATGGATAAGTACAATTACAAAAGATTGTTTCTGGCTTGCTGAGGCCCATAGGGTCAATGAGGGTCGGACCCAACTGAATGACTAAATAACAACAATCTGCATTCAAAGTACCTTCCAGGAGAGAGAGAGAGACAGGAGAGAGAGAGAGATAGAGAGAGAGAGAGGAGAGAGAGAGACAGGAGAGAGCGAGAGACAGGAGAGAGAGAGAGAGAGAGAGAGATAGGAGAGAGAAAGAGAGAGAGAGAGAGACAGGAGAGAGAGACAGGAGAGAGAGAGAGGCACGGGAGAGAGAGGGAGAGAGAGGCACGGGGGAGAGAGAGAGAGAGACAGGAGAGAGAGACAGAGAGGCAAGAGAGAGAGAAAGAGAGAGAGGAGAGAGAAAGAGAGGGAGAGTTGGGAGAGAGAGAGAGACAGGAGAAAGAGAGGCACAGGAGAGAAAGAGAGAGAGAGGGGAGAGAGAGGCACAGAAGAGAGAAAGACAGAGAGAGAGACACAGGAAAGCAAGAGGGAGAGACAGGAGAGAGAGAGAGACAGGAGAGAGAGAGAGAGACAGGAGAGAGAGAGAGAGACAGGAGAGAGAGACAGGCCAGAGAGGGAGAAACAGGAGAGAGAGACGGAGAGAGAGAGAGACAGGAGAGAGAGCCAGGAGAGAGAGACATTTGATAGAGAGGGAGAGACAGGAGAGAGACACAGGAGAGACAGGAGAGAGAGACAAAGAGACAGAGAGAGACACAGGAAAGAGAGACAGGAGAGAGAGACAGAGAGAGAGAGCAGAGAGAGAGAGACACAGGAGAGAGAGAGACAGGGAGACAAGAACGAGACACGGGAGAGAGAGGGAGAGAAATAGTAGACTGCGCTCCAGACTGACTGATGCAAACCTTGAGAACTAGTTGCGAGCAGCAATATCATCAATACCAGCTAACATCACACGCCTCTTCACAGAGAAGCAGTTCCAGCCATCACATTAGGGGTGAGTTAATTAAATCATTGACCAAATATAGTAGGCAAATGTTTAGGACAATAATTTTGTATGACCTGTGAAATATCCATATGGCCCTAGGCAGAAAAAAGGTTCCCCACCCCTGGGCTAGAGGCTTTCATTAGTCAGCAGGATTAGACCCTTAGGAGGTATAAGAGGAGCCTTGGATTCAGATTTCTATTTAGTTTGCAATTGTGAAGATCCATGTGACCATTTGAATAAATGAAATAACAAGTATTAGTAGGTTAATCCTCCCCCTCAGTCTCCAGGCAACCTGACATTCCAAGATGGAAATTCTCTGGGACAAGCAGATTCTGCTAAATTTAAGCTTTTGTCTAAAAATATTTGTATGTTTGTGGTATACATGACAAGGTCGCTTATTTTCCAGGTGCTTTACACCAAAATAAACATTAAGTAAAGTTAAAAATAATAATAGGAAAATATCTCTAATTATGAATTGGGAAAATAATTCCACTTTCGAAATGACCAGATACAGGACTTTAACTAATTGTGCCAAAATATTAGGTAAGGAGACCAAGCTTTGATCCCTGAGGGGGTTCCTCCTGTCTGGAAGGCTTAACAAGTTGTTAGAACCCCCAAACTGACTGAAAGCCCTGTAATCGTAAATCTAAAGTAAGTTATGGCAATCTAAATCAGCCTAAGTCAGGGGTGGGCAAGTTCGGTCCTGGAGGGCCACAAACAGGCCAGTATTTGAGGATATCCCTGCTGTTTATCGATTCTGCAGTCATCCCAATTGACTCACCTGTAAACAAAAAGGAAATCCTCAAATTCAGGCCTGTGTGTGGCCCTCCAGGACTGAACTTGCCCATGCCTGGGCTAAGCGATTTGTGCCGATATACAGTATATGGAGCTGCAATATAAAGTGTGTTATAGAATTAAAATGTTCTTCAGGAACAGTGTAACAATAGGAGTATAGTGCAGATAACTAACACACGGACCTCCAATATTAGTTTACATAGCTAGAAATCCTATATAATGCACATTTCACAAATATATGAAGTCTTTCCAAACCTACAGTGTTTTTAAAGTGTTTTTCAAGCATATTTGTTGTTTTAATTGGCTCCAGCACTCCAATGATTTACTGATCCCACATGGAAGGGGTAAAAATAAATAAATACAATAATATACTTTTCTGAGATGTTATTGTTTAAACCCATTGGGCCTCATTCAATTGCGATTTGGCCAATTGAATAGGGCACTATATAAGCACATAGCATATATTTTTTTACAGAAGTGTTTAGTTAGTGAACTTCTATCCAAAAGCAAGGTCTTCACTAACTAAAAAATATGCTCTGTGCTTATAAAGAGCCCTATTCAATTGAATGAGGCCCATTGTTTGTAACATCCATCACTTTATAACTATGGTACCAGTCTGACATAAACCTGTGAATAATTATTTTTTTTGGCCAAGACTTAAGATGCCTGTGGTAGATTTGGAAAACAAAACCATAGAAGAATGTTTTGCTAGTTTTAATTTGTATGTTATGAAAATAAATAAAACTGAATCTAATTTCCAAGACACATTGTCAGGATGGTAAAGTATGGTTCTTATTTACTGTTTCTTTCATGTAAATATTTACACTATATTCTTCCAAGAAACCAGAACAAAATACATATTTTTGGCTCATCAGTCGAATGGAAGTTTTAGTTTGAGAGTTGGAGTTTAAGGATATGATTTAATCTAAGCCTAAAGTTTGTGTTTATCTTTTTATGTTTAAGCTTTAGTTAAGGGAGGTGCAAACATTTGGAATTAGGGTTACATTTAGGGTTGGATTTAGGGGAAGGGTTTGGAACCTGCAATTACTTTTGGGATCATAGGTTGGGATTAGAGTTTGGGTTATATTGTGGTACTTGTGCCCAGCCTGTGTCAGTAAGAGCTAATGTGCCCAGACTGTGCCTATAAGAGCCTAATGTGCCCAGCCTGTGCCTGTAAGAGGCAATCTGTACCCTTTGTCTGTAAGAGCTAATATGCCCAGCCTGTCAATGGGTTGCCAGTTTCTTCTCCAGTGGACCATGATTTGTATGACCTCTCTGCATGACCTGCCCATCTTGGCTGACCCTACATGGTTTACATCACAAATCCATTGAGGTATACAAGCCCCTTCACCACAACAAGGTAGTGATCCAGAAGGGATTTGCCAAGATAACCTTATGGATAAGCACAGTCCATAGAACAACTAAATATATAATATAGTTAAAATTAGGGACTGGAGATAGAACTGGGGCTAGATTAAGATTAGGGGATTGAGGTTAGAGATTGGGTGTTGTTAGGATTACAATTTGGTTGTAGGATGTCAGATAAGTATTTGGGTTATATTTAGGGCCCAGTTTAAAGGTTTTGTTTAGGGTTTTGAATTAAGCATTGGATTTACAGGTTGTAGTTAGGGTTATGGTTAGCATAAGGGTTTGGGATGGGATGATATTTTGCTTGTTTAGAAATTATAATTAGGCTTAGAGATGTGCTTAGGGATTCAGGAAAGGGGTTACAATAGGGGCTGCATATAAGACTAGGTTTATGATTATTTTGGTTCACTCGTGCCGTAAAAAAATTAAAATAGCTCATTTTGAAGATCTACACCATGTGTTTAGGATGTCAAAATAATATTACAGCCATTAATTTGCCATTTTAGTTTACAGTGATTAACTTCTTAAGGTAGAAGGAGACTTTGAATATACAGGAAGGTGGTGGATACATTTTTCCATTGCTCTTAATAGCTCTAATTCAGAACTAACTGACTTGCATTGAAATGCCTAGCTGAGCAGAAGCTGCAAGAAGCAGGCTTAGTAAAGAAAGCAGAAATCTGCAGTAAAACATAATGCTAATAAAAGTTGTGATTATTTTTTTTATTTTCTTTGAAACAAATCAGAAATGTCCTCTTTGCATTAGAAGCCTCGGATCTTTCCAGCTTTGACCTGAGTCTCAAAGACATCTGCCCTGCAGTTCAGAAGAATCTACTTTTGATTTTGATTTCCAGTACTCAGTGTATGTTCTCAGGATGTTGGCCATCAAAAAAAAATCCTTGTGGATCTACTGTCTTGTGTGGACATGGTGGCCAGAGTCCTTTCAGATACTCCCTAAATAGCAATGTCATACTCCCCACAAATGTGCCACTCACAAAATATCTCTCAATCTCCATTTTCTGGTAAAAAAATAGAGAAATCAAGAAAAAATTCCTGTGCATCACAAATAGTCTTGAAAACCTAAAAAACAAATAACGAAACTAAACTTTATGAATGTTTCTGGCCCAGACCATTCTTCTAGGTTGTAATTATTCCCAAAGGACTTGTACATGCAGTGACCAACATACTGCAGGTACATGGTCCCTGATAGGCTAGGATAATACTCTGCAGATAGAGCCCTACAGAGTCTGTGTCTGCATATGTTGCAGAGGACAGACCCATACAGGGACTATTTGTTTGATTTGAGACATTAAAAACAAAGCTTATAAGAACTTAATAAAATAAAGTGCCTACAAGTACATAGATAAACAGGTTGTCACAATCTGCTTCTTCAAGGGGGCTTGATATGAACCTAGTTCAAACCTACCCCAGCAAGACCACTCGCCAATTCAGGAAACAAATACAATAACAGTATCACACTGTGGATATGTGAAACTAGAACAATGTATTGAATCATAGAACCAACATATGTATACTCTATCTCCCATACCACACCCTTGTGTACTTTTGTGTATACGTGTGATGTCAGCACTAAGTTATATCTGCCTTGCAGCCTTGGTTGCTATAGAAGCTCTTGAGATAAAACTCACCATATGTCTAAACTACATGATATGTGTCTATAGCTGGTTAGTGCCACAACCTTGATGTTAATCTCCAGTATTTGGTTAGGACTCTCTGTAGTGCAGGCATCTGCCTTGGCTGCTGTTTATCAAGGCCTGTATGTGTGAGGATGCAATGTTCTGCAGCTAAGCTTTTGTGCAGAGCATTTTTACCTTTTCCTTGTGTATTCTCCAGTTCTGCATCACTTTTTACCTCTATAACATATTATAACTAGTATACATGATAACAATGTACAGGACACATATAACCACACAACAATAATACATAATCATAATGCAACAATGTCATGCGCCCTTGGCCATATCCATAATTAATGGTAATAGCACAGTCACTAAACAATGTAGTCATGACAAAGGTACATTATAAAAATCCAGGAACCTGCAATATTCCTTTAAATGAGTAGCCCTATATACTATTTAGCTGTTTTAATGTGCTAATTAGTATACCAATCTGCTTGTCTGTCTTTTTCATGTGCAAAAAAATATCCTAAATGTTACCATGTAGTCATATTCCTTCCACCACTCATATCATGCACTATGAGCCATACATTAGCATATCCAGACACACATAAGAATAAAGGAGCTGCAAAGATAATGTTAGACATCTCAGGAATTATTAATTGTAGAAAAAAGGGGAAAACATATATAGCCAGTTTTAATGCGCTTTTAAAATAAACCAACTTTATGTGGTCAGTGTCCTGATAAAGGGAAAAGTTATCTTACTGGGGTTTACTTTTCAACTGAGTTCTATGGTTAGTTGGCTATGTAAACATGGCCGGATTACCCATTACGGCAAATAGGCAACTGCCTAGGGGTGCTTCCCTGTGAAGGCGTCTCTTTTTTAGCTTAAAAAACCCTTTAAAAAAGTTTTTTGCTTAAAAAAATTAAATACTACAGAATACAGACTGCTCACTATGTTGTTAAATGGCTATTATGGGGAAATGTCTGTGATTTGCTCACACTACAAGAGAGCGATATACACGGACCGAAAAGGGAAAAATGGGTGCATGCATACCTTGCACATGCATTTGCAGGAGCTCCTCCACTTCACTTCCAGCACTAAGCATTATCTAAAGAGAACTGAATTGAGATCTTATATGAATCTAAAGCTTCTCCTAGGTTTCTAATCCCGTTAGCAACATCGGAAAGATGTCTACTCTTGTTAAAGCAATAAACTACAATAAATTAAAGTTAAAGACTGTTTTTATTTATTTTAATTTTTCTGAAAACGTAAAGTTCATTAAAGCATACTACAAAAATACACACTCATTTTAATTCATCCATATAACTCCCCTCCTTGATAATAATGAACGCCCTGTGCTCCTGACATGCTTATAATCCCCAGACAGAAGGGCTGCACTTTGTTCCTGTGCTAACTGAGCTGCTCAGTGTCTGTCACTGTCATACGTGTCCTCTTTCTTATGACATGTTCTTGCTAAATGAATAAATGGTAATATGATTCAAGCTGCATTATTCATTTGCCAATTGATTTATGTAGCAATTCAATTAGACAGCACATCTTGAGTCCTCTATGTCGAGGAGGGGTTGTAGCAAATTCAGTCAAGTTCAACCTGTGTCCAGATGCAAAGACTTTGGATAATTTCACCCTGATAGGGATTCAATGTCATGACTTTTTGTTAAAGTAATGAAAAAAGCATCATAACACATAGAAAAAACATTGTACTAAAACAAAAATACTTCTAAAAGGACATGGAACACCAATTTCCAGGTATGTAAAAGAATTTTAAACATAAAAATATTTTTTTGCATGAAAAAGTATTAAAAGTATATGGTTTCCTGGATTATGCATGCATCTGATAAAGGCGAAACAGTAGTGTATAAAAAAATTCCCAAAACAAACATTAATAAACTTATTCTAAAGTTTGCAAATTGTCTTCAGTTTTCATGCACTTGATTTTGAGAAGGAACGCCCTTGAAAACCAAAGTAAATTAGCATAAAATTCATAAAAAGTTGTGGCCAATCAGCGGCAGGTTCAACAATGTATCTGTTTCCCTCTCACAAAGCTGACACAGCTATGCACAGCTCATTGGCTAGGACGCTCTGCCTACATAGGTGCCTTGGAGGATGGAGCTCACGCAAGACATTGCAAATGTACTTTAAATTATAAATATACAGACTTCCTCAATAAAATGAGACGTCCAATCAGACAGACTGATACACAGGATATCACACAAACTGACATATACCTTTAAGGTAATTTTTTTAAATGTCATTGAAAACAATTGTACCCAAATGTGACTTGTAGAGCTATAATACTGCTCATCAGTTGACAGGAGAAGGCCCCCAGAGCAGTATTGCACATTTGACTTTATTATTGTGCTCAGAAACCTTGAAATGAAAAAATGAAAACACACTGTGTAATATTAACAAATACCTTTTTTTCAAATGCAACAAAGAACAATGCCTTGCATGTCACTTTAAGATGTTATGAACTACTAAAAGCTGGTAAATAAAAAAAGATAAGTTTAAATGTTTTACCCCACCACTCCCAGTTATTCTTTACAGTGATGGAGAATACGAGGACGGATCATGGAAATCAACCACAGTCTTCTTTTATAACCATGTTTTTTCACTCTATTCCCAAGTGCTATGTAGATGGTCTTTAAATAAAATATTTTTTCAACACTTTTACACAGGCAATATATAAATATAGGTTTTTTATGTAATATTTTATATATTTGCAGATTATGTATCTACTTTAACTATACAGTGGTACCTCGGCACTCATCTACCTCAAAACTCATTGAATTTGGTATCCAACACATTTTGACACATATGAGTACCAAGGGCTGCTTGGTACTGATCAAGCTTCCTAATACCTGCATGCATCAATTTAAATTCCTCCTTATGGGAATTTGGTACTCGTCATTTTCGTCACTCACCGTGCCTTCTGGAGCCAATTAACAACAAGTACAAAGTTTATATGTTTATGAGCGTGTGTGTGTACTGAGTGAATTGGTGCGGGGCAGCATTTTATTATATTATGCCCCCACCCCCCAGGGGCCCCCCACAAGTTTGGAACCAGTTGGTATCTTCCAGTTTAGAAACACTGGACTCCCACTGGAAGAGAATGTGACATGGGAACTGACCACTCGTGCGATCTGACTATGGCAATATACTATTTTATGTAGGCTGCAAAGGAGGGGGCTTTGTAGTGTGTCCTATATAGTTTGACAAAGGGTGAATTGTTTTTTTGTTTTAATAAAGACTAATTACTTTCTAGGAAATAATGTGCATATCACAGGCTAAGAGGACATTTTACATCCACCCAATGTTTTACAGTCTTAAACGAAATTAATTAGCTGTTCCACAACTGTTTATTAGCCACTATATATATACTAGGAAATTGCCTGTCAAAAACGATGGGAATAAAATTTTAAGCCTAGCAATGCTGTTTGCCACACAATGTGAGCCCCTTGGGTGCTCATTGCGAGCCTTTGCCCCCGTCTACTTTACGCAGGCCTTGGCAACCTACAACTTTCGTGCTTTGCAATGATCACCTTTGGCGCTCATCGCAAGCCCCACAATGAGTAGCTTCACCGCTCGTTGCAGGCCTTGGCAAGCCGCAACTTTCATGGTTCCCAATGATCACTTTTGGTGCACATTGCGAGTTTCTCCCCAGTCTCTGACCCCTGTGTCTGTTTCCCCCTCTCTCCCTGCCCTGTGTCTTGTGTTTTTCCTTATTCCCCCCGTGTCTCTTTTCATCCATCTCTCAGCCCTGTGTCTCTTTCCACCCTCTCCCCCCTTTCCTGTGTCTTTCTCCTCTGTGTCTGTGCTGCAGTTTACGTTGCTCGCGATGAGTGCCGTTGCTTGCGTTGTTCGGCTGTATTACTGGCTTCGTGATCATGTTTACTTTCTTGAGCTAAGTGTTACTGTCTTCGGGGTCGTTTTTACGTCCTTCAGCCTCGTTTTCATCCGTTTACGTTTTTTCGACCGCCATTTTTTTCTTGCTTAGCCGATTTTAGATAGCCGAAAAACAACAAATATGACTTTAAACGAACTTGCAACCTCACTCACAGGCTCCCTGGCTCTTCCCCTGGGATGTGTGTGAGTAATCATTTATTTTTTAATTATTTTTCATTTCTTGGCTGTGTTTGGAGTTACACGCTTGAAACAATTGTGGCCGCTAAATTAGTAAACTGCTTGCCGTGCTCCATTTTTCTGCGGTGATGAAGGCCATCGACATGAGTGACTTCTGTGCTCATGTCTCGGCTGCTCATCGCGAGCCCTTCGTCGCTCATTGCAGCCTAACTCCCGCAGGCCTCATTGCAGCCTGCGGCTCTCATTGCGAGGGATGCAAGTGCGTTACCAACATTGCAAACGTGACCAACATTCGTAAGATCTACAACTATATATGTGATATATATATTTATATTTATACATCTCTCACTCTTCATATCTACATAGGGCCAGGCAGAGGTAATGCCCTTTTTTTCATACATTTGTAATCTATACCAAATCTTTTATTACAGGGGTGGAATCTTCCAGAAAATATATAAGCACATAATTATGTGACATAACACAATCACACTTTTGCAACATTTTAGGTGTAATGTTCAAAATGCTGTCCATGTCGTGAGATACACACTTAGGGCGTTACTTCTGCCTGACCCTGTATATACTGTATATACACACACACTTGGCCACATATGCAGCTACGGAACAAAGATTTTCCTAAATATCCAGTAGGTGCTTTGCCATAAATATATGAAACCTGTATTCAGCAGGCCAGTGATAGGTAACCCATTTCACATCAAACCCACAATGGAGTTTAGTTTTTTGCTTTTTAGGTAGCAAAACTATTGGCAACAGAGTTATAAATAATTAAGAAATGTGTGTTGGAGGACAAGATAGAGTGATTTACTAATTGTTGAGCGATATAATGTATTGCTCAAGAGGAACATGCTCTCCCTCTCTAGGGAACAGACTGGAGGCCACCCGAGAAGTGTCTGAGGGTCACATGAGGTCCACAGGCTGGATGTCGCCCACCACTTCAGTGGCTTTCATAATGGTCCTGAATGTTAAGTAGAAAAGATCATTTAAAATAACTTTTAATTTAAGTTCAAGAATACATCTCCACACAGCTCTAGCCAGATTTTCTTCGATGCAGCTGTATCACCTCCCTCCAGGACACAGCAATGTTTGTGAAGGACTACACGATGATGTACTTTTTCCAGAAGTCCATCATTGATTGTTTATCGTGGCTGTCTGGCTGGCCAATCCTCTGGTTGAGTGTGCAGTGAAGATAGTAGGAAGGTCACAATCACCCCCTGGTCCAAAGGCTGGATGAGCAAAGTAGTATTGGGTGGCAGGAACACTACTTCCACTGGGATGCAGCAGAGGAGCTCCACCAAGTTGGTAGGGTAGCTTGGAGCATTGTCCATTATCATTGTCCATTATGAGGAGTGCTGATAATGGACACAGGCCTTCTATTAAATTGCCAAATCACCGGCAGACTGGACTTAGCATAACTGGACTCATAGCTCTTGAAGAAGGGTTAGCTGGTCTTTGGCAGTTCTGGTGGATAGTTGCCTCTTTCCACACCATCCTTCAAAGTGTCTGGAAAGCCCGTCACAGCTTCTGTTTCAGCTCTTGACGCTTCTCCAGTTATCTTGATGTTTGGATCTGCAGATGGCTGTGAATGCTTCTCGCCTTCTACATGTTCATGGCCTGGCAGAGAGGCATGTTACGCTCCAGCTCACCATCTATCCAAATGGTCAGCCTCTTCTCCATCTCCTCCAGGGCATGGAGTGGGTAATCTTTGCAGAAGATGCAGTGCTGGTGGTCGCTGAAGACTTTATCTGGTCCTTATTTTTGCGTATGGTGTGGATGATGGAGGTTGGCAATTTCAGATCCACCCCAATATCAACTTGCCGTTCTCCTTTCTCCAGGCGGTCCAGCACCTCCATTTTCACGTCCCTTGCGCTCAGACATCTGTAAAACAGTACAAAAAATAAAATACAATTAATGTAGACAATTAACAATTACGTTATGAGAAACAAGGGAACAATGGAAATATTCTGTACCTTGCCAATGGACCCTGTAGGTAGGATTTGGGGGTCTTCTGTGACTCTCTTTTTTCACTGTTTTATTATGCCTTTCTCGCTTTGACTCTGTCTTTTTCACTCTGTCTCTTGCCCTGAACCCTAAATGCTGTGGCGTTGTTAAGAGTATTAAACAGGATATGAGAGGAAAAAACTGCGTTATAGTGCAGCAGAGCATTTAGCGGACATCAGCGGTCAAAAAACAGTGCTGCAGCAGGATTTAGTGTCCAAGGGGGAATTACAAAAATAGAGAGCTATAGCGAATCAGCTCTTAGCGAAGTAGCGTTAAGTGGGAATTACCTATTTTAAAAAATTGATTGATTGATTTTAAAAGTTCACTTCTGTGCAGCAGCCTATGTACTGCACAGCTTTAAGGGCAATGGTCCACATTCAGTTGAGGTTTCGGGAGATCCGGGAGCCCATGAGTGAGGTCGCAAGCTAATTTGCTATTCAATTGGCGTCTTTTTGCGGGCTCGGAATGGCTTCCAAGTTATGGGCTTGAAAAAATTGGGATGGTTAAGCTCGTAATTTACAGCCTCCAGAAGCCTTTGATCTTTCACTTTCGCAAGGTGAAAATCGCAAATCGCTTTAATTGCTCAATTTTTTTCACACCTGTAAACTGCAAAGGAAGGAAAATATCCTACGAGTGCTAGAGAGGACCTGCAAGGGGGTTAAACATCTATCTGTAGCACTGTAAATGCAAATAAAAAATCACTACTGTACTGTAAATAACGGGAAAGCGATGATAGACATTATAATTAATTGCACAACAGTCTCAAGCCCGCAAATCGGCAGGAAATACATTTTATTTTTATGTTTCATTTGGGGTTAAATCAATCTTGGGTATCAATGAGTTAATACATATCAGGCAACCCACATGGACTAGAACAGTATTGGCATTCATTTTCATAATTCTTTATTTTGAGGGATTGCGAGTCTGATTGCTTATCGGACCCCAAACCTAATTGATTGACATGTAACCTCCATGTTTTACTGCCGTAATAATGACTGTCTCATTTTCTATTGGCTGATTCGAAATGGGCTGCTACGGGCTTGCTTAACTGATCATGTTCTGAACTGCTCTGAACCAGTGCATGGTTTACAGTTTTTAGCTTTGGGCCCGTAACTTGTGGGCTTGAGCAATTGAATAGGATCGCAATCAGAGAGCTGCTGGGGGTAGTCCTTTGTTGGGACTATTTGGAAAGTTTCAGTTGGTAAAAACAGAGATTTTAAGCACTTGTTCATGGTTTAGATATGCAAACACACAATTAGGTAGTTTATTTTAATATTAAAAAGGCACCCTTCCATGTCTGACCTTTTAATAACTTAAATACTGTCACCACAGCAGGAAGTTGGTTTCATAATAAAGAACATTAACTGCATATAGATTGTGCTACAACTGTAAATCATTCCATATATTGCAGCACCACCGTTACTGCTAATGTGTTGGTACATACTGACACCATAAATCAAAGAGAAAATTAATATGATTCAATATTTTACAAATGTTTTGTGACTTCAGGGTTAAAATGTAGCAAAGTCAGACATTGAAAAGTCGTATTTACCCATAGTGGCTATGGGCAGCTACTTTACATAGGTTATTTCTAAAATAGTGGGCTTATTGCTTGTTATTGCAGGGTAGCTCCATTACTGTGTCGAAATCCACCTGTCCACATCTGTTTACAGTTACATTTATTTCTCTATTTTACTATTATTATTATTATTATTATCTTTAATTTGTGTCGCGCCAACATATTCTGTAGGAAATATGCAACATTATACAAATATTAATAATTGTAGAAAATGGAGGGCCCTGTTTTGAGCTTCGAGTCTTGTAAAAGTGCAAATACCCAAAATGACCATAATCTAATTCCCATCACTTGTCACAAACCATCTACTTTGGCCTTGTCATGTGCCCTCTGGCATGCAAGGTCTGTTTGCAATAAACTTACCTTCATTCATGATCTCTTCATTTTCAACTCCCTCAATTTACTGGCTATCACGGAAACTTAGCTCACTCCATCTGACTCTGCCTCCCCTGCCGCACTCTCTTATGGTGGTCTACACTTCAGCCACACTCCTAGACCTGGGAACAAACAAGGTGGAGGTGTGGGCATACTGCTATCCTCTCGCTGCACTTTTCACTGCATACCCCCAGTTCCCTCCCTCCAATTCTCATCTTTTGAAGTCCACACTATCCATATCTTCTCTCCGATCCCTCTGCGAGTAGCTGTGATCTATCGCCCGCCTGGATCACTCTCTCAATATCTGGGTAACTTTGCAGCCTGGCTCCCTCACTTTCTCTCCTCCAATGTACCTTTACTCATTCTTGGCGATTTCAACATAGGCACTGACACACCCTCCTCCCCAACAACTACAAAATTACTTGCACTTACCTCTTCCTTTGGCCTCTCACAATGGACAGATTCCACAACTCCCAGTGGTGGACACTCCATTGACTATATTTTCACCAATCTCTGCACTATCTCCAACCTTGACATCTTCTCACTTCCCCTATCTGACCACCACCTGCTAACTTGCAACCTCACCTCATCTTCCACTCACCACCCTTCTTCAAATCCTGCCACCAGAACATGCGGAAACCTGCAAGCACTCAAATACCCCTTCTCAGCCCCCTCACAACCCTTGCCTGCCCTGACATCGCCACTTCACAGTACAACCCTACTCTAACCTCCACCCTTGACACTCTTGCCCCCATAATCACAAGCAAATGCCCTCGCTCTCATCCACAACCATGGCACACTACACAAACACGCTATCTACAGAGATGCTCACGCACTGCAGAACGACTATGGATGAAATCTCGCACTTCAGCAGACTTTCTCTACTACAAGTTTACCTTGTGCTCCTACTTCTCTGCCCTCAATCTGGCCAAACAACACTACTTCTCACCACTGATATCAAACCTGTCCTCCAACCCTAAATTTTTATTTTCTACATTCAATACTCTCTTTTGCCCACCCCCACCTCCTGCCCCTTCCTTCCTTCCCTTCTCACTGATGACTTTGCCAGCCACTTTAAAAATAAAATTGAAACCATCCGAAATGAGTTCTCCTCCCAGCTTGGCCCTATCTCACCATCCTCTCCACAAACCAACAACACCCAGCCCTTATCCTTCCTCAATCCCTCCTCCACTATGGACTCCTTTGACTCTGTAACCGAGGATGAAGAATCTACTTTACTATCAACCTCTCACCATACAACTTGTCCACATTATCCTATTCCAACAGCGCTAATCCCTCCCCTATCCACCACACTTATCCCAGCTCTCACACATCTATTCAACCTCTCCCTAAACACTGGCAAGTTTCCATCCTCTTTAAAACGCCATAATTACACCCATTCTCAAGAAGCCCTCGTCTGACCCAGCTTCTGCCTCCAACTACTGCCCTATCTCACTACTTCCCCTGGCTTCTAAACTGCTTGAGTGGCTTGTTTACCAACGCCTCACTCAATTTATTTCCTACAATTCCCTTCTTGACCCCTTTCAATCTGGTTTCCGTGCCCAACACTCAACAGAAACAACCCTCACAAAGTCACCAATGACTTGCTAAATGCCAAATCAAAGAGTCACTTCTCCATTCTAATTCTCCTTGATCTCTCTGCTGCCTTCGACACAGTTGACCACCCTCTTCTAATCCAAACTCTCTGCTCATTTGGCATTCAGGGCACAGCTCTTTCATTGTTCACATCCTATCTAAAATATTGTACATTTAGCGTCTCCTTCTCTGGCACCTCTTCTTCACCTCTCCCTCTGTTGGCGTTCCCCAAGGTTCTGTCCTAGTCCCCCTCCTCTTCTCCATCTGCACCTCCTCCCTTGGCACCCTCATAAAATCCCTTGGATTTCAGTATCATCTCTATGCAGATGATACTCAAATCTACCTCTATGCACCCAATCTGTCCCCCTCTCTTTTAGCTCAAGTTTCCAACTGCCTCTCTTGCATATCCTCTTGGATGTCTGGCCGTCAACTCAAACTTAACATGTCTAAGACTGAACTCCTAATCTTTCCACCCTCTACTACAGCTTCCACTCCTCCAGTATCTCTCATTGTTGACAACACCATCATCACTCCCACCTCCCAGGCCCGTTGTCTTGGGGTTCTACTGGATCCCGCCCTCTCTTTTATTCCTTACATCAAATTGATAACAAAATCTTGTCAGTTTCACCTAAAAAACATCTCCAAAATTCGTCATTATGTTACACAAGACACAGCTAAAATTCTAATACACTCTCTCATCATATCTTGACTCGACTACTGCAATTCACTCCTTGCTGGCCTCCCCATCTCTCGCCTGTCTCCCCTCCAATCCATAATGAACGCCTCCGCTAGCCTCATCTTCAATACCAAACGATCAGTGTCGGCAGCCCCTCTCTGTCAATCACTCCACTGGCTTCCCATAGCTTCCCGAATCACATTTAAAATCATGACCCTAACACATAAAGCCCTCAACAACAGTGCACCCCCTTATATCTCTGCTCTTGTTTCAAAATACTCTCCCGACCGCCCCCTTCGTTCTACTAACGACCTTCTTCTTTCCTCCTCTCTCATCACCTCCTCTCACTCCCGTCTTCAAGACTTTCTCGTGCTGCCCCTACTATTTGGAACTCCTTGCCTCGCTCCATTAGATTATCTTCCTGCCTCAAAACCTTTAAACACATCTGTTTAAAAAATGGTATCACCTTCAGCCTTAATATGTACAACTGCACACTCCACAGCTTAATAACACTTACACCCACAATCTACAGTACAACACACAGACCCCTCCACTTGACTAAACAAATTGCTTTCTTGCATGTGTCACCCTCTTGTATCACACCTAAACCCTTAGATTTTAAATTTGCAAGTTTTCAATATTGTGCCCGTGCTTTGGAAACAAGCTCTATTTACATTTGTTTATAAGCTCAAAAACAGGGCCCTCCATTCTTTATATGGTGTTAAGTTTGTGTTTTGCCATGTACTAAACCCCGCTACGGAATATGTTGGCACCATATAAATAAATATAATAATAACAATAATAAAGCACCCTACTAGAATGGAAACTCGCTACTTACAATCTAAAGGACATCCTGGTGGTAGGGCTAACACAAAGCACACTCATGCCCATTGGCACCTCTGCCCCAGTGAACCTGTGTGAGGAGATGGTTGACGTTATCCCAGCTATCATAATAATAATGATGGCTGCTTAGTAAATTATAAAATAAATGGACACCAGAATTTATATTTAAGACCCCCCCCCCCTTCTGCTTCCACAATAGTCCGGTCTCTCTTGGGGGTCGCATGGATATCTGTGCTTGTTCAATGGGTTTCAACTACAGGGGTGTAATAGGAGAAAGGTAGCGTTAGTTGTTGGAGACATATTAAGTCATAGCAACACATTGCCAAGCTCATTGGAATAATCAAGCTTGGCGAATACTGTGATGGTCCAAGTAGAGATTAGCAGAGATTTCCAGTAATGTACTGCTGTTCGTTGCATTTACTCTTAGTAAATCTCACCTAAAGAAACTTCATGAAAATTAGTGTGGAAATACTTGTCTCACCTGGTGCATCCCATGCTCATTACAGTAAGAGCTGTCGTATTTACATTTCTTTTTAGTGTTGATGTAAATCTATAATCACTAAGCTCAAATGGACCTAGAAGCAGAGTACAATTGGTGGCACTGTTGGCCCTGGCTGATTCTGCAGTGCAGGAAATTGTGGGGGGAAAAAAGTGTATTGTGTATTATTATTTTTGATTTTAATACAATGTTCCTTGCAAACAGATTATTTAATACTTAGTTATATTTGTCATTTTAAAACCTGTTTACTGACTCTTTGATGGCTTAATACAGGGATAAGTAAGATTGTTCCTATATATAATCACATATATAGTTCTCAACATTGAGGGCTTTCCAAAAGTTGTTGGTAACGCAATGTTAAAACTGCGGGCTCTCCTCCTTCCTTCCCCTCTTCCTTCTCCTCCCTCTCATCCTCCTCCCTTTCCCCCCTCTCCAATTATCCCATCCTCTCCCCCTCCCATCACTTACCTTCATCAGCTGCTCCTGCTCCTCTCCATTGCGTCTTCCGGCTGTGTGGGGACCCGGCATATGGTAATGACGTGACGTCCCATGTGCGTCACGTCATCAGCATATGCCGGGTCCTTGACACAGCCGGAAGACGTCATGGAGAGCAGCTGATGAAGGTAAGTAAGGGGAGAGGGATAGGTTACGACCACACAATGAGCACTGGGGTCGATAAGCGAGGCTCATCGCAAGGCCTCCCAGCCTCTCATAACCCCCATTGTCTCCTCCCTCCTTCCCTTCATCCTCCTTCTCCCTCCCCCTCCTCCCTTCCCTCCTCCTCCTTCTCCCTTCATCCTCCTCCTCCCTTTCTCCATCTCCAATTACCCCCTCCCCCTCTCCCCTCACTTACCTTCATTAGCTGCTCCTGCTGCTCTCCATCGTGTCTTCTGTGTCGGGACCTGGCAAATGCCAATGATGTGACGTCACATGTGACGTCACATGCACATCACGTCATTAGCATATGCCGGGCCCCGACAGCTGGAAGATGTGATGGGCAGCAGCTGATGAAGGTAATTGGAGAGGGGGAAAGGGAGGAGGATGAGGGGAGGGTGGGAGGATGAGGGAGGATGAAAAGGGGAAAGGGGGTGAAGGAAACAGACACAGGGGGAAGAGACACAGGGGAGGAGGGAAGAGACAAAGGGGAGGGATAGGGGGGACAGACACAGGGGAGGGAGAGGGGGGACAAATATACAAAACAAAATGGGCTAGATCAGTAATACGCTAGAGGTAATCATCCATCTCTTGTCTTCTGTTAAAGAGTGTGGGTCAAGAACATCCATAAACTGAATGTGTGGATATATTTGGTGAATCTTTGGTTAAGGTGGAGATCCTAAGCTTTTACAATGACGGAGACATCTCCATGGGATATGTTTTTTTTCCCTGTTAATTCCTTTAATTCGTTTTATATCGTTTCCCTCTGTTATGTCCCTCCAGAGATGAGCTGGGACAAAGAGGGCTGGAATATTTTAGGGAGGGAGGGAAAAGCGATCACCTGCACTAGTTGGAGTAGCTGGATAAGGAGGTTTGCAGGTTTAGCCAGTCAATTCTCCATAGTATTAATGGATGTGGCTATATCCATAAGTAACTTCTGCATGTTATAAAATTGCAGGTGTTGATGTTAGTTTAGGTGGGCACGATCTCAGTATAGTTCAACCTTCCTGGAGGTGGCCAGATACTGTATACCCCTACAGTACAATAATGCTAAATGTATAATTTGGGACATTCATTAGATGTAGCGAGAAATGGCTGTCAGCTACAGAAGGTGATCTGGAAGTGGCGTGTGAAGTAATGATTTCTAAAGCAGCATCAGACATTGTAGTATCCATGTGGATTTCTATTTGAAGAGAAAAATATAGGCTATTGACATAGGTCCAAATGAGGGCTTGTTTGGATCTAATGAAACATGGCTTAATGAGAAGTTATAGGCCAGAGTAACGTCTATGATAGCTGGTCTGTGACTTGGCCTTCATTGAAAAACCACAACTGGGTAATAATGATAGACCCGGTGATAATAACTTAGCAGGAACTTGTTAGACTGATTGTATATGTTTGTTTGGCCTCATTTAACATGGTTTGTCGTAAATTCTATTCTACGTCCTGTACATCTTGCGGTTATAACCGAAAAAGCCTTTAGTAAATTCCCCAAAGGTCTCAGGGACAGCTGTTGAACCTATGCAGAATTGAATCAAACTTTTTTCTAATTTATTTAGAGATGTGATATCTAGAACTTGATACAGTATCAATATTTGTTTTTTTATTGTAATATTTTGTATTTGATGAATATATCGCACCGGTGCTACAATATCGCATTACAACAAAATTCTTGGGCATTTCACAGCCATGGTGGTGCAGAGCGACACATGTAGAAACCAAATGCCCAACACAAGTAGCTGATTTCTTAGCCTATAGAATTATAGTCTTATGATAAAAATAATAATAACATTGCTAACACTCACTGTAAGACATGAATTAATGTTATTAGAAGGTGAGCATTAAGAATCAATTTTACAACAAATACTGTTTATTTTCCGTACCAGTGTGACAAAGAAAATGGAATTTATTTTGCTTAATTCTTTGCATTTTGAGTACTGTGCATATTTATGTGTATGCAAAGTTCTTTATATTTTACTAGTAACTTGCCCGTCATAAATTATGGTATCATATAAATTTATCTTCAGTTGTCTGTGCTGTCTGTCTCTCTCTCTCTGTGCTTTCTGTCTTGGTTCAGTCTTTCTTGGCGCCACTCTGTGTGTGCTCTCACTATCTCTGCACTCTCTCTCTGTGCTCTCTCTCTCCTGTATCTCCCCCTTTCTTTCCTGTGTGTGTGTTTGTGTCTCTCTCCCCCTCTCTCATCTCTCTCTCTCTCTCTCCCCTGTCTCTATCTCTCTGTTTCTTTTCTCTCTCTCTCTCTCTCTCTCTCTCTCATGTCTCTCTCCTATCTCTCTCCCTCTCTCCTCTCTCTCTCTATGTCCTGTGTTTTTCTCTCTGTCTTTCCTGTCTCAATATGGAGTAGTTTGCATTGTTTGCACAATCTACGTAACAGCTAGAATGGCTGCTTACTAACATCAAATGGCACAAAACCAATATAAGGAAAGACCTCCATATTTATTTACAAATGAAAATAAATTATGACGTCCATGATACTTTTATGAATTTGGTGTGTGTGTTACATTTCTGTATGAGCAGAGATTGTAGTTACTCTTGCAAGCTACCAAACTAGAGCTACGGGGCTTCTAGTAAGGATCTGTGAACTTGCAATCTTACAACTTGGCTGGAGCTGCCAGCACATACCAGTATCCTCAGGATTCAGGACAATTCAGGTGTTTAGTAGCAGAGCTAGATCACATGGGAAATCATCCTCTGAGGTCAATGAGGACAGCCCGAGACATGTTTCTTCAAACACTCTTCTTTACTTCTTTACACACATTTACTGTACAGTGAAAAACACTAAAACATTCATATGCCCTTTTAGATAACACAGGTCAATCAAGAGTCAACAGGTAATTTCATTGTCTCTCCCCAAGGACCAGCTAATCAGAGATGTCTTATTTTGAACATGTACACATCTGTTCCCACAGTCCATATCAAGCCCCTGTGCTTAGATGGTGCTTGGGAGATCTCCGGCTATATCCACTTCACTTCCTAAAGATGACAACACTGCCAAAACAATATGTTTCCCCATAATGAGGCTGAACAAAAGGTATATTATAGCTGTCTCTTTTTCCCCTTTGGGTCTCTATTAACACACATAGGTAATAAATCCAATGATTAAAACCTCTGCAATATTTTGGGGGCCATAAAACAGAGAAACTAGCCCCCCAAAGCCGCGTACTGCATCCTTGAGATGTCGGAGCTCTTTTACATTGAATCACTTTCCTGCTACAGAGAGGAGACAGGTGAGGTCCACAGTATGGTTTGGGGGAAGGGCTGGTGCGCCAAAAGGGCCTGTGGGTACTTTTAACGTCAGCTGCACATGATATACGGCATGTGTCATGAACTGGCTTGGTGGGAATATAAGGTGACACGTAGGCATTCTGCAAACATAACAACTGTCGATATCAAGGCTAAACTTGCGATTTATTTGAATTTCAAAAGGGGATGGTCATTGGCTTTCGGGGGGCTGTATTTCTTAAACATTGCAGTTTGCGAACTGTTCAAGTGCTGCTGTGGTTATAGTGTACCATGACTGTAGAAACGGCACCATTGAGAATAAACAGCGTGGAAAATGTTGAGCTCCACGTGCCTTTGATGTCAGAGGTGAACATCGGCTGCGAAGGTGTGAGGGCCAACCGACGCGCTACAGTTGAGCAACTCACCATCCAAACGAATCATGGGGCTGCAATACGTGTGTAAAATGACAGTACAGTGAACCCTGTGGCATATGCGACACCGAAGCAAACGGCTGGTCACTGCCCCCATGCTGACGAGGGTTCATCATCAGAAACGGCTTCAATTTGCACAACAGTACCAACACTTGACCACTTCTGATTGGTCGGGCGTTGCCTTCTCTGATGAGTCAATTTTTCTGCTCCATCGCCTGGATGGACGTTGGCGTGTCAGGTGAGAAACCTCAGAGAACAAACACTCTGCAACCATTGTTGGAAGAACACAAGCTGGTGGAGTCTGCATGGCTCCAGATACCCTTGCCAAGCTTCCAGCATCTTACTAACTCACTACCACGCTATCTAGCTGCTTTCCATGCTGCACACGGCACACAACGGTTATTCTGGATATTATATATATATATATATAAAATTTGTGTTGGGTGGCCCGGTCCTTACATGAGTATACAGATCTACATGAGCCTAGGAAAGCAAAATACTTCTGATTCAGACAATTTAATATCTGAAATAAAGCACCTTTCACGAAAGAACACCTGCTAATCTAGCAAATGCGAGATATGATCAATGTATTGGGGTTTCTCAGTGTCTCGTGATACATGACTTTTTATTTTAATCACAGCTCCTCCAGGGGTTCCTGAAATCTGCTTCAAACATGTTTAAAATTCGGTATCCCGCATGGAAAAAACACAAGCACATGTCAAAAAACAAAACCAAAACAGATTAACACATGCAAAAGGCAACAGGAAATAAATACCATGACATTTTGCAGCAAAGAGCTTCCGAAAGATAAATGAGGAATGGTTTGGAGATCTTGTGCTCCGCAGATGCACAGCTATTTCCTACACAGAGAGGCCTCCCCTTGCACATCCAAAAGGGCACGCTGTAATATTTGCACTTGGCAAATGGAGCCTTCTGGTCTCCCTGAGCGGCGTTTGGTAAACAGTGCTATTTTGGTTTGGTTTAACGTTTCTGATAAATACCATATGAACTGCTGGTCCATTTGTCACTTGAAGCTTTTCAAGCAGTGTATGTACGAGGCCATGTTCTATTTCATAGGGATCCAAAATAAATCCTCTTTATAATGTTTATGGAGAGGACTAAAGATAAATCACTATTAGCAAAAGAGGAGCCGTGAAACTTGCAGTGACAGCACACACAGAATTTATGCTCACGCTCCTGGTATTAACTCTGTAGCTGCTAGGAATATATATATCACATCTGAGAACGGGAAATTTTACCAGGTTTGTAAAACAGAAAATGTCATAAATTATTTGCTTAATATAAGGCAGAATCTATGAAAAGATATGTATGCACCTGTATATCAAGTGTAAGCAGGTTTAAGGGAAGATTGGCTAAGCAATCTGAGCTCACGTGACGGACTGCAACATGCCCATCATAGCCCAACATCCAATGTAATAATAATTATTATCATTCTTACAGTATTACATTATATTATTATTATTAGCACATATAAGCCATTATAGGATTGTTATTATTATTATTATTATTATTATTATTATTATTATTATTATTCATTAAAGATCCGAGTTACATATAGATCTGGTTTAAATACTTTATCAGGAAAGTATCTTGTCCGTATCCCCGGAACCTCTTGTTCATCCCAAATTATAAAAGTAGGAACACCAAAGCACCAGTTTCAAAAAGGAACATCCAGCTGCCAAATACTTAATTAAGCGTAGTCAGCAGTGCCAACTGGCAGTCGGGATACATTGAGAGAACCATACTTCAAAAAAGACCCTGGAAAATGGGAACAAAAAACAGTCTAGAGAAAGTCTCATAAAGAACACTAGTATTTGAATCCTAAATTGTAATAAAACATAACCTTTAATATAAAAAAATTGAAAATATAAGTAAACCTTAAAAAAAGGCCTTATGCTCACAAGAGAAAGTTGTTAACATGGTTAGTAAAACCTACTCATCCCTTACAATAAGAACATGCAAGGGCTAATACATTACAAGGTCCGACTCTCTGTAGCCCTGAATATGGCACTTCCTTCACAACCCCACCGACAACTTTATCCTGATCTTGATAAAGAAATATTTTTTTCAAAATGTGGCGATATGTATTTTTTATTTTTTACTTTAGTTTAGTAGGATTATGAGCTCTTTACATTTTTGAAACATTCTCTGTTTACCTTCCTCTGGATCAATAAACAATTAATTTACAAGGTATCCACATATTACAAAGGTCAGAGGAGATCTAAAAAGGTTGAACTTGATGGACTAAAATTATTTTTTCCACCTCAAATACTATGTAACTATATAACGTATTCAGGGCTATTGGTCTAGTGAGTGCCAGGCATTTTTATGTATGAATCCCTGTGTATAATTAGAGTACATGCTCTGTCGGGGATAATATAGTTCTAATTGTAAGGGATAGGCAGTGGCGTAGCTAGAGCTATTACCGCCCAGGGCTTTACCTGAGTTTGCCCCCCCCCCCAGTAAAAACATATATATCTATATATCACCTTCTCTCTCACACTCCCCCTTCTCTATATCCCCTCTTTCTCTCTCTTCCTCCCCTCATTCTCTCCCTCTCACTTTTTCTCCCTATTCCCTTCCATTCTCTCTCTTTCTCTCCCCCTCTCTCCCCCTTTCTTTCTCTCCTCTCCCTTATCTCTCCCACAACCCCTCTCTTCCCTCTCTCCTTCTATGCCTCTCTTTCGCTCTCTCTTTCTTTTCCCCCCCCTTTCTCTCCCCCCCTCTCTCTCACTCCCTCCCCCTCTCTCCCCTCACTCTCTCTCTTCTTTCTCTCTCTCTCCTTATCCCACACTCTCTCCTCTCCCTCTCTCTCCCCCTTTCTTTCTCTCCTCTCCCCTCTCTCTCCTTCCCACTCACTCTTCCCCTCTCATTCTATCTCTCTCTCTTTCTTTCACTCCCCCTCTTTCTCTCCCTCTCTCTTCATCTCACTCTCCCTCTTGCCCTATGCATCCCCCTCTTCCCTTATGCCTCTCTCTCCATGTGTCTCCCTCTTTCCCCTTGCCTCTGTACCCCATTCCTCTCTACCCCATGCATCCCTGTAGCCCAAGTCTCTTACTCTCCCTCCATGTCTCCCCTTGCCTCTTCTTCCCTCTATGTGTCTCCTCTCCCCCCACACCTCTCCCTCCCTCTATGTCTCCTTCTCTCCCCCATGCCTCCCTCTCCCCCTCTCAATCCATGCCTCTCCCTTTCCCCATGCCTCTCCCTCCCTCCATGTCTTCTCTCCTCCCATGCCTCTTCCTCCCTCTATGTCTCCTTCTCTCCACCCATGCCTCCCTCTCCCCCTCTCCCTCCATGCCTCTCCCCTCTCTCTTACCTCCTGCTCTGTGATGCCAGTCTGATGGCTCTTCCCTATGCTGGCTACTCCCCCTGCCAGCAGACACAAGCAGAGAGCAGGGAGCAGGGGACCGGGAAAGGGGAATGTGCTGTGGAAGGCAGGAGGGGTCAAAGAGGTGACATCTGGGGCACTCCACCCCCTGCGCACACCTCTTCCTACGCTAATGGGGATAGGTATGGTTTCCTAACCACGTTGAAACCTGACAGACCTCCTCCTGTAAGCATAAGACCATTTTTAGGGTTTGTTTATATTTTAGATTTTTATATATTCAATATTATGTTGTATTACCATTTAGGATTCAAATACTATTGTCCTGCATGGGACTTTCTTATTTTACAACCTAAGCTTGCGTCACACTATAAAGCAAGATTTTTAAGGATATTGACGGACATACTTTTTTAGGAACTGAACCAACAATAACACTGGAAATTGGTGTATTGTATAACAAATTGAACTCATCCTTGGTCATATGGAGAGATAGCTCAGTCATAGAACATCTTCTTGCAATATAAGACATCTATGAGTTTTCAAGATGACCCAGGGAACAGGCATAACAACAATTGGCTCTGCAGTGCATTGAACTTCTTATTCTCCTGCTGCAAACCACAAGAATATGACAATTTTCAACACTTGCAATGCATTGTAGAACATCATTTCTCCAGTGCAGAGTTGGGATAGAGAAAATCATGCACAAGTGTAAATTCTTCACCGTAATAAAGCTGCTGAAAGACAAAGAGAGATCTGTGATTGCTGAATCCTGCAGCTGCTTGTCTCTCCTATAACACTTGATCCAGCCCTAATCGGCTACAGGGAACTACTCATTGAATGTGTGGGCAAGCATTCATCCTCATTATCTATGCAGCTGTTTTTGGGAGTGCCTCAAACTCTGCACAAGCACTAAGAACTATGCCTATGTTAAGTCAGTTTTAAAAATGCAAGCAGCTTGCCACATGACATTCAATCCTCTATCTGATGGTGAATTGGTGACTTCATATCCATTACGTTTTTTTGGACCAGAGTATCAAAAACATTATGTACATCCAATCCTCCTTTTTTTTCTTTTATATTTTAAAACAATATTTGGAATTAATCCCCATATTTCCCCAAAAGTAAATTTTGCTGCAATCTGTTCGCGAACTACAAGCAGTTAAAGCCTGTAGGAACATTTTTTTTCGGTCCAGGTTCTCGGCTGTATATCACTTAATAAAATATAATGAAGCCAAGGAAAAATCAATAAAAACCATAAAACGTGTTAAAATACAGTTAAAACTAGCAGCAAATCCATAAGCGGGAAAGCAATTGAAGAGCCAAATTTGGAAACATTATTTTTTTTAATAAGCGTAATGAAAGTATGGAATTGTCTTCTGCAGAAAAATATATGGATATTGCATAAGCAACTTGATATTATTACAGCGATAGGCAATATATTAACTGAGTTGTGAGCTTAGAGAGAACATTGTGCTCATAAGTAGTAGATGAACTACAGATGACTGCAGGAGAACTTCATATCTCTGGTGAGGGCCCTGAGATAATGAGACAGAAGCCCATGGAAAATATAGTTTTTCAGCTTTAAAATAAGTACTTATAACAGCATGAATGTATTTAAATAAAATACATATATATATTTTAATGCAGGTAAGGTAGGGGGAGCTTCTCACTCCACCTAGTGTAATTAACTCTTGAAAAATGTGCATGGGCAGAACCAATGTCTGCTGAAGTCACTGATCAAACTAGTATTATAAACTGTTCTGAACAGAAACCTGAGCAACATGATGTTGGTGGGATTGTTCTACTCCAGTATTTATATTGCAATATTTTTTACTGAGTTTTCAAGACAAACCAGGGAACACTTATTAAGTATAAGGATAGATATAACACCACTTAGCCCTGCAGTGCATTGAACATTTCAGTCCTCATTTTTATGCTACACACCTCCAGAAAATCACTATTTACAAAACCTGCAAATCACTCTAGAACATCACTTCTCCAATGCAGAGGTGGAATAAAGTAAATCATTATATTGGTTGTCTTGTTATCTAAACTGTACGGATCAGGTTCATAATGCTGTTTACAAACACAGTGAAGCCATTAAGCACAATACATTGATCAGTGATTTCTGCAGACATGCCCCCAGCCATATAATGGATGTGATAGTTGAGCACGCTCTTGAACTTTCTCTGTATACACATACTGCCGAACAGACACATTACCGGTCACTATATATGCACATATAGTAAAAAACAGATACAGTACTGGTGTCTCACTATACACACCAATACAAGTAAAATTCTCACATCAGCGGCAAGGCTACTGCTGGTGCAGCAGGTGCAAAGCACCACACCCACAATAGGGTAGAGGGTCGCTGCAAATGGCTGCACCATGGAGAAAAGAGGATCTTAATTTATTAGAGAAGAGAGGCAGATAATTGTTTTTATAGAAAGGTGATCTGACTAGTTACATATACTCCTACATTCACTAGCTCCACCACTGCCTCACTTGTAACCTTTTTCTATAATAAAAAAACAAATCTTGTCTATACTCACATATACGGCAGAATAGACACATAATACCCCTATGCACATATAGATAGACAGATAGATAGATAGATAGATAGTTAGATAGATAGATAGATAGATAGATGGATAGATAGATAGATAGATAGATAGATAGATAGATAGATAGATAGATAGATAGATACTGTAGATAGATTAAGCTTGACAAAAAACATAATTAATAATAAAAAAAGGTCATATAGCTAATTTTTAATCAGAAAACTCATTGATGCCTCTTTAGGACCCTGGATGGATCCATGATACATTGGTTGAATTTGTGTGTATGAGAGGGACATTTATATTTCTTGACTGCTATGGTTGCATTGAATGATGCAAGGTGTCTATATCTGGGTTGGAGAGAGGGAAGGGTTGTGCTGTTAATTTCAATCTTATCCTATTCAAACAAAGGCTATGGACTTCTACCTGTTCCCTCCTCCCCTACTCTTCCCTCCAATAATAACTACAAACACCCAGCCCCATCATCCATCTCTAGGGATGTGATGTAACAAACACAAAATTAATTCCTGTACTAATAAACAAACTCTTCAAAACATCAGATTTTCTAAAAAAATATTTTATGTCCATGGCTTCCACAGCTGCTAATATTGTTCGTTTGGTATAGAATTGACAAACAACTGTCTTTTTTTTCATGGACTGTAGTGGTCCTTTAAGAACTCATCAATGAAATCTCCAAGTATCATGCTCCTGGTGCTTTTCTGAATCACATATATAGTTGTGAGCTGTTGCTAACGCTTGCAGGCTCGCGCAGCGAAAGCGCTCCTTGCCAGCAACTGCGGACCTCGCAACATTTACGTAGTTACGAAAGAAAAATACGAGACACGTTACGACCCATTACAACCTCGCAAAATCGTCTGAAACTTGCGCACATCAAAACATGAAAAACACAATCAATACACACAACAATTATATAAAAAGCTTACCTACAGGAAGAGGGGGCATCCAGGACCTTCGAAAACTGAAGTTACACCTCAATTTAACTCAAATTAAAAGAGTTTAGACACTCAAAAATTCTCTAAGCGAGAGAAAAAATGGCAGTCGAAAACGAGGCTACAGCAGTCTAAAGACGCAAAACACCACCAAACACATACGGATTTCCTGAAAAAAACATACGAGATTCGAAAACAAGGATGCAACCCGAGCGACCCCAAAAACATTACAAACACAATAAATACACACAACAAATACATAAAAAGCTTACCCACAGCAAGGGGGGGCACCCAAGACCTCTGCAAGTGAAGTTACACCTCCATTTAGGTTAAAATTACAGAGTTTAAACACCCGAAAATCACCTAAGCGAGAGAAAAACTGGCCGCCGAACAAAACGAAAACGAGGCTAAAGGACTCTAAACACCCAAAACACCACAATAAACACGCAAAACACCACAATAAACACGCAAAACACCACAATAAACACGCAAAACACCACAAAACAGCTAAGGATATTGAGAAAAAGTCAGACGACATCGAAAACGAAGGACGCTAAATCAGCCACAGCCGCATACCACACATTAGCCGCCATTTTAGAACAATAACTTATACAATGCGGAAGTACACAGCTACACTAACGGTTTCGTCTCGCGCACGCACACTATTACACTGCACACATTCATCACGCTTACACAGCAGCTCCACACCACTAATGCTGCAGCAACATCAAAACAGATTGCCAGCTCTTCAACACAATGCTTCCTGCATATATTACTTCACAATAGGTAAAGTATATTACTTTATTAATCTATTATTTATTTTATTATCATACACCAAACAGCATTAGCTCACTTACAATTTCATTGCCGTCATTTTTTGACGGGCAATATTCTAGTTATAAATAATAATTATCCTCATATACAAAAAATGAAGCTGGAACACAGAGAAATTGCAAAATATAATCAGCTTTATTATACCTATGGTCTAATAAAGCATCGAATCCATTTATATTTCTGGTAGATTGCTCTGAGGTTGATAAAAAAGCCAAGAAATAAAACACATTTTCTCTCCCTTCACCCTAATAAATTAAAACTCCATCTTTACCCCGAAATCCTGCTTGTAGCAGCTGGTTCCCGGTGTCTTGCACCTGCTGCACCTACAGTAGCTCCACCCTGGGTTGTACAGAGGAATGCTCTGTGTTTTGTTGTTGTTCAGTCATTCGGTCATGTTCGACTCTCTGTGACCCTACAGATCGCAGCTCACTAGGCACATCATTCAGTATGTCTCTGGTCGTGCTTATCCATATGCTTTTCCTGGCAGAGATACCGGAGTGGGTTGCCAGTTCCTTCTTCAGTGGGCCGAGATTTGTCTGGCCTCTCTGCTATGGGTGACCCTACATGGTTAATTGTGGTTCACAAGGGGGTTCATTGAGGTACAGAAGGGGGTTCTGTGTTTAGTAGGAAATATTAAATGTAAAATTGAAGATCAAAGTATAGAAACTGCAAATTCTGGACATGAGAATTTCCTTATAACTGTAAAAAAAAAGGGAGCAACTGAGTTCAAGTGGGTTCCATAAAAAAAAATAATAATCTGCAAATGTTAAAATTAAACACAGAGACTATGATGGCACATAGCAGCTGCCTGACAATTGTGACTTTTTCCTGTCTGTTATAAAACTTAATTAGATAGCAGTGGATATCTCATAGCTGGAATCATTTCATATTACTGAGATATATGTGGATTGCACCTGTACATTTAGCATTCAGTCACCAGACAGGAAGACAACAGGTTTTTAGCAGCCTGGAGAACAATTAAATAAGCAGAGGGCACTACGGGCTGCATACCTGACAGTTCTAGAACACAGCTAGGGGCGTAACGAGGCAACGGCCGCAGGCGCGGTAATATCACCACTTTATTCCCACATCTAAAGTCTCTCTCGCTGTCTTTTGCTACATGTGAGAAGGAAAAATAGGCAGAAAACAAAAATAACCATCGTTCTACATTCAGAAACTAAGAAAGTAAGTTTTACAGGACCACAGAATAGATTGAAAAAGTTGCAATGTCAAAATCTACTTCTTCGTTTCGCTTGAAAAGGTCGTCAGGACCAATCTGAGCCGTAGACCCGAAATGGTTCGACAATCCCCTCATACAGGATGGCTGAAAAGGATACAAGGCGACAATAAAACACACCATCACTATGAGTTCCAAAGAGAGCATGATCTTGAATGCCATAACTCCTCCTTATACCCCAATGTGTACAATACAACAATGGTATAACCTAACATCCCCTTCTGTTTCGCTACCTTGTTGTGGTGAAGGGCATGTGTACTTCAAGGAAGCTGTGAGCTATACCAGATAGGGTCACCAAAGATGGGCAGGTCATAGCAGAGAGGTCAGAAACATTGAAGTAACTGGCAACCCACTCCCATATCTTTGCCAAGATAACCTTATGGATAAGCACAACCAGTGACATAATTATTGTGTCTGGAATGCTTCGGTCCATAGGTTAACGGAGAGTCAGACACGACTTAACGACTAAACAAGAAAATAACTTAACATAGGCAAACAGGGTTTCCTAAGGCGTGGCTGGGTGCCACCAAGTCTATCTAAAACAATGGCTGGTCAACATGACTGGCTTATCTGTGGCAACTTAGTTATACAAACCATGGCCAGACAAGGAGATATTTCTACCAGGGGTGATTTTTGATGGGGCCGGGTAAAAAGTAGGGATGGGTTAATTAGGCCTTTCTCATTTCAACGAAATTGTAACTAGATTTTTACACAGACAATTAACCCCGCAAGATTTTTATTTTACCACTGAGCTATCTCTGCACAAGTGAGTGTAAAGAGATGTGCTGACGAGGTCCAATCATGGCCGAAATATATGTCTGGGGTTTGCTGTGTCTCCTGTTCAGGGTAGAATCCTCTGGTATTTCGGGGCTGGGTCACTCTTTTGAGTGAGATCCTGGTCACATACTGCAGGATATTTCTCCCTGTGAAGGGCACAAGTTTCTAAAAGAGGCTGCTCTCTGACTTTTTTTGCTTATGCAAATGACCCTTAGCAGTTTTGTCACTCTAAGGGTGATAGGGGCTCCAGACATGGACTCCTTGCTTACTGTGCCTTAAGGAGTTCAGCTGCACCTCATTGACGAGGCCCACAGAGGCCAAAAACACATCTGGGTTTCCTTTGTCTCCTGTTCAGGGTAGAATTCCCTGGTATTTCAGGGCTGGATCACTCTATTGAGTGAGATCCGGCTGATGTATTGCAGGATATTTCTCCCTGTGAAGGGCAAGTCAACTAAAAGGGGCTGCTCAGGGAAGGTTATCAGGCCTATAGGCCAAACCTACTTAGCTGTTGTTCATTCTCAGGTTGAGCGTCTCTTACTTTGTTTTTGCTTATGGAAATGACCCTTAGCGGTTTTGTCACTTTAAGAGCGAT
Source organism: Discoglossus pictus (assembly GCA_027410445.1). Taxonomy (NCBI): domain Eukaryota; kingdom Metazoa; phylum Chordata; class Amphibia; order Anura; family Alytidae; genus Discoglossus; species Discoglossus pictus. Next base: position 18,930,298 of record CM050167.1, read on the forward strand.
ATTGGGCTCCAGACGTGGATTCCTTTCTCACTGTGTCTTAGGGAGTACAGCTGCACCTCACTGATGAGGCCCAAGAGAGGCCGAAACTTATGTCTGGGGTTTCCTGAATTTCCTGTTCAAGGTAGAATTGCCTGGTATTTCAGGGCTGGGTCACTCTATTGAGTAAGACCAGATTGAGAATGGCACAAGTGGCTAAAAGAAGTTGCTCTCTAAGTAGGTAACAAGGCCTACATAGGTATTGTTCATTCTCAGATTAAGCCCATCTGACTTAGTTTTTACTTATGGAAATTTCCCTTGTCCTTTAGGGTGCTAGGGGCTCCAGGCATGGACTCCTTGATCACTGTGGCTTAGGTAGTTCAGCTACACCTCACTGACAAGGCCTAAAAAGGCTGAAATGCACATTTTTGGGTTTGCTGTTTCTCCGACTCAGATGTTGTTCGTTCTCAGATCGAGCGCCTCTGACTTTGTTTTCGCTCTGATGATGAGGAGCACAACTGGTGATATCACTTTACGTGCGGCGCTCATTATACAGTATCTGTCTACCCTCTGGCAATAAACTGTATAAATCAGCACAATAAGGTTCCAAACTCCATATGTTGTGATAACAAGGATCTGATCCAGTTGCCATCCGACTGCTACAAACGTGACATAAATGACATCATTTCTAACTCATCGTGGGATCAAGGCTTGAACTCGACTCCACACCCCGGGTGCTTGTTCTTTGCAGTAAGAGCGAAGAGTTACAAAGTAACAAGATGTATCAAACTGTGCGGCTCTGTCTGTTACTTTTCCTTCAATCTGTGTCAAAAATCTGCCAAACTGAAGGTGGAATAAAATCCTGGCTCCTTGCAATGTGCTCCAGATGGATGAAGGGTTTCTTCTTACAGCGGAAACATCTGTGCACCAGAAGCATTTCATGTTCCATGTCCAAAATGTATGTGGACTACCTATATATAAAAGGAACTGTAGGTCTAGGTTTTCTATCATACATTTACATTGACATGGAGTTTACTAGGTATATAATATCCCTATTTGATTTGTTATATGTTATTTTGTTAAGAAGTGCTTATAAACTCTGTTTTTACAGCCTAAAATCAAACATATAGTCCCTGCATGGGTCTGCCCACTGCAGCTCAGTCTGTGTCTGCATACGCTGCAGTTGGCAGACCCATTCAGGGACTATTTGTTTCATTTCAGGTAGTAAAAACTGAGCTTATTAGCACTTTGTAACAAAATAAAGTACATAAAAGTAAATAGATACACAGGTACATACCAAGTAAAATCAGAGAAAATGCCATATTCCTTTAATTAAGGGTGTTTTAGAGGACCTCATAATTGCATTTATTTATAGAATGCACATTTGAAGAACTAATCTTTATAGTGGGCAAAATGGGATCTTTCCTGTTGGGTGACCACAGTGCCTTTTCCGGCACAGCAGGGTTACAAGCAGTGCACCATCAGGCTGCTGCACCATTCTGTGCTGCTGCTACTCAGCATAACTAATATAATAATCCTAAAACCTTACTGTAACCCTAACCTGTATCCCCTAATACTAAATCCAACCCTAACCCACCTAACCCCAAGCCCAACCAAAGCCTAACCCTAGAGCCTAACTGTAACCCTAATCTGTATCCCCTAACCCTAAATCCAACCCTAACCCCAAGCCTAACCCTAAAGTCTAACTGTAACCCTAACCTGTATCCCCTAAACCCTAACCATAACCCCCCCAAAACATACATACAGCCTTTAATGTATCAACTAATAGGTTCAATTTTCCTTAAAGGCGTTCTGATTTGACCCATCATGTACAGTAGTCTAAATTAAGTGCAGAACTTATTGTTTATAACAGTTTTTAGTGTTAGCTTTTACAGAACTTAAAGTTTTTGCTTACCGGGGCCCTCATTCAATTGCAATTTGGCCAATTGAATAAGGGTCTAAATAAGCACATAACATATTTTTTTAAAGAAGTTTTTAGTTAGTAAACATCTATCCAAAAGGAAGGTTTTCACTAACTAAAAACTTATTTAAAAAAAATATGTTATGTGCTTATTTAGAGCCCTATTCAATTGGCCAAATCGCAATTGAATTAGGCCCCTTGAGTCTTATTTTTTAGCTCAGCTTGCACCAGGTGATATTTAGAATTTATGCGGACAAGCTCTCAAGTCCTGAAGGGACTATAAATTACAAGCTCCCTCTAAATACTTTTATATACTATTCAATTAACTGCCAATGCATTCATTAGGTATAATGGAAATCTCATTAATTTACATAGGATAGAAGCTGCAAGAAGCAGGCTCAATGAAGGAAATGTTGAGACAGAAGCTGCAAGAAGCACGCTCAGTGAAGGAATTGGAAGCCTGTAGTAAAAAATAATTACTAATATAGTTTGTGAAGTGTGCGTAATGCTCCACTATTTGTATGGATTTACATACATGCAGCCAGAGGAAAATGTGAAAGAGACACAGGGGAGGGAGGAGGGGGAAAAGAGACACAGGGGAGGGAGAGGGGTGGACGAGACACAGGGGAGGGAGGAGGGGGAAAAAGACAGAGGGGGAAAGGGGGAAAGAGACACAGGGGAAGGAGGAGGGAGGAGAGACACAGGGGAGGGAGAGGGGGGAAGAGACACAGTGGAGGGAGAGGGGGGAAGAGACACAGGGGAGGGAGGGGGAAGAGACAGAGGGGGAAAGGGGGAAAGAGACACAGGGGAGGGAGGAGGGGGGAAAGAGACACAGGGGAGGGAGAGGGGTGAACGAGACACAGGGGAGGAAGGAGGGGGGGGAAAGAAAGAGGGGAAAGGGGGAAAGAGACACAGGGGAAGGAGGAGGGGGAGAGACACAGGGGAGGGAGAGGGGGAAGATACACAGGGGAGGGAGAGGGGGGAAGAGACACAGGGGAGGGAGGGGGGAAGAGACAGAGGGGGAAATGGAGAAAGATACACGGGTGGGAGGATGGGAGAAAGAGACACAGGGGAAAGGGAGAAAGAGACAGATGGAGAAAAGGACACAGGGGAGGGAGGAGGAGGGAAAGAGACAGAGGGGGAAAGGGGGAAAAAGACACATGGTTGGGCAGAAAGAGACACAGGGGAGGGAGAGAGGGCAAAAAAAGAGACACAGGAGAGGGAGATGAGGGGAAGAGACAAAGAGGAGGGAGAGGGGAGGGAGAGGGGGGAAGAGACAAAGAGGAGGGAGAGGGGAGGGAGAGGGGGGAAGAGACACAAGGGAGGGAGAGGTAGGAAAGAGTCACAGGGGAGGGAGAGGGGGGAAAGAGTCACAGGGGAGGGAGAGGGTGGAAAAGAGACACAGGGGAGGGAGAGGGGGGAAAGAGACACAGGGGAGGGAGAGGGTGGGGAAGAGACACATGGGAGGGGGAGTGAAGAGACACATGTAATATTATACCAGGAAAATGACTAGTTGCATATAAAAGTGAAAAATGTAAAGTTTATTTTTCTTTTTTTCCAAAAACATTGAATCCAATATAAAGTTTTGTTATTCTAAACACCAGATAGAAATACATGATCACATTGAATATACTTTTCTTTCCATGAGAATATTCTTTGTCCGTTGGGAGGGGGCTGGGGCGGCAGATTAAACAATAACTGGGTCATTATAATGAGCCTCATCATTAGCAGAAAATACAAAGGGCTGAGCAGTAATAAAAGCTTTATTGGAATAAAGGGCAGCTCCCCTCGCTTGATTCCCTCAATATTAGACCCCAGAATTAAAAGGGGTTGGTTCTGTATAATGTCATCAATTTAAATATAAAGTCTTAAGATAATGATCTACTCGAACATGTTATTATAAGCAGAGTTTGAACAGACACAAAGACAGCTAATGAAGGGCAGGTCTGCGCGAGCAATAAGGTCATCACTCATAAGCTAAATGGGAGATAAGCGCGCTCTACCATTATTAAATGTAACTTTAGATTACAGAATCGTTTTAGGCAGAGATCACTGAGTGTGATTGTAATCTCATTTGGCTTTTATTTTCTTGCAGTTGTAATAATGTACGGATTTCTTTGTCTTCTGTCGGAGAGTCTGACTTATAACCTCAAGGCTTGAGCTGATAAGTGTATGAAGGGACAAACCAAATGTAGCAGTCACTGCGGAAATGAAAAGGGCTTGTCTGTCTGTGTGGTGGTCCAAATAATGCCCACCATGTCATCATGGAGTTCAGTGGTGGAGCTAGAGTAGTGGGCCCCTCTGCCACCGTGGCCCCCTCAGCCCCCTGCAGAACCCTTGGCTCCACACAAGTCCCTCTACTTTAATGTGGGCTTCTTAGGGGGAATCGATTAGTGGTAGAAGGTAGTGCTATCCCTCTCCTGCCAGACAATCCCAAATTAAATCACGTGTGTGATGTCTAGGGTCCCCCAGAGGAGGGCCCCGCACCTGCTGTATTTGCGCCCCTAATGCAGTTAGATCCCCTCCTCTTCCCTTATCAAGCACAATGAGCTGGAAATTAGCACAATGAGCTGTACATTAACATACAGTGAGATACAAGTCTGCCTCCTTCCTTCCACTGCTCCTCAGGCTCCAAGACAAGAAGGAAGTTCTTTAGGTAGACAAAATAAAACCTTCCATACTGTACCAGAGCCTTCAAATTAGGCTGTCTCTGTTTGCGTTTTACCAAAGCTGTCATTTGTCGATTCATTTTGAGGTGCCATCCTATCTTTAAGCTAGCCATCTTTTTACTTTCAGAATGTCTTAGTTATCACTTTAATATGATACTAGATCAACAATAATACAAAAATAAAACTCTGCCCTGCACAAAGTAATACCTGAATTTGTATTAGGAAAAAAATAAATGAGTAGATTTATTTATATCTTAATTACTTCTTACAATATTGTATTTGCCAGTTGATTCTCTTTGCCTGTATTTCTATCACATATATAGTTGTCAGTTCAAGGACATTGGTCACCGCAAGCCTCGTGAAGTTAGGCGAGCTGTTGACGCATGCAGCACGCGGGACAGGCTGTAATGTGCGACCGAAGGCGCTCATTGCAATGCGAGCCTTACAATCTAAGGTATAGTGAGTGGTAAAAGAGGGAGAGAGAGGTGATAAGTGTGTTAGGGTGGAAGGTGATACGCTTCTTTAAAGAGATGCGTTTTAAGTGAGGTTTTAAATGTTTTGAGGCAAGAGGATAATCTGGTGGAGCGAGGCAAGGAGTTCCAGAGACTAGGGGCAGCACGAGAAAAGTCCCAAGAGTTGTAGAAAGAAGAAGGTCATTAGCAGAACGAAGAGGGCGAGTGGGGGAGTATTTGGAGATGAGAGCAGAGGTGTAAGGGGGAGCATTATTGTTGACACCTTCACTTTAATCATCTACCATACTCATCGTTTCGTGTCGGCTGCACCTCAGTCACCCCACTAGCTTCCCATAGCCCCCAGAATCAAATATACAATAAAGAAGGATAATGATAATAAATAACTGAGGAAGTCGGTGCTAGATCACAAAAATGTTGGAGATTATTTTTCTTTGCTCCTGTGAGTATAATTATATTTGGGGAATGTTTCCTAATAAATAGTTCTAAATATTACACAATTGGTGTTTTGTGCGCTCTTCTATAGTTTGTTTTGAAAACGTAATGTAGAAAAAAAAAGAGGCGCTCAATTTGAAAACGAACATCTGAAGTAGGTTTTTTTCTCTATTTCTGGTCACCTTTTCAGATAGCTGCCTCTTTTAGTGACTTGTGCCCACCACAGGGACAAATATCCTGTCTGGTCTCACCCAAGAGAGTTATCCAGCCCCAAAATACCAGGCAATTCTACCCTGAGCAGGAGACATAGCAAACCCCAGATGTACGTTTCAGCCTTCACTGGGCCTCAATAGTGAAGTGTAGTTGATCTCCCTAAGTGAGGAAGGAGCCCACTATCACGCTTAGGGTGACAATGACCCAAGGGTCATTTGCATAAGCAGAAACAAAGTCAAAATAAATGCAATGCATTAGCCAATGAATCAAAGAAGAACAAAAAAAAAAAAACATTTTGGCCATTGCCAAGTCTAGCTGTTTAAATTGTCATACTATAAAAGCCGTACGCTGGTTATCCTGTAATAGAGCCTTCTTTTTCAGCCAAGAATCATCATCCACCCTCCAGAATCAGATGCATAAGGTTTTTTTCTTTTTCTTGCACCACTTTCCCAGCAAAGCAAAAATCAATAGAAATGTAATATGAATTGAATATTCATTTGCTTTTCGCAGGGAGACTGTCAGGATCCTGTGCATTGATAATTTGTAACTGGGAATAAGAATCAATTAAATGGCAGCATTAACTGGCACTCAAACCTAATTCCAATTCACCGATCAGCAGAAGTGGTGACTGCAAAGCACGGCCGGGTAGGACATAAACTCACTGCAAGGTCTGTGATGTTGGCTCTATCCATAAAGCCCCCTCCCTTATTAGTATCTGTGTTCATTATCATTAGCTTGTTCCCAGTTGATGGCTAGACCTATATAGAAGACAAATGGTTCATGGTCTAAAAGACAAAAGACTTCATGACCTGAATATGTATATGTATGACTCGTATTGCCTCATCTGCATTCAAACAGTGTTAAACCAAAATCATGGCATGTGTGGTGAAGCTTGAGGAGTGGTTTGGAAACCGCTGGCTTAAAGGGGGTTAGAAGCGAGAGTGAAGATATGATAGAAATCAACGGATTTATTTAAAGGGACAATTACGTTTTCTGTATTTCTGAAGGAATATAATATACATGCATATCTCTTTAATTTAACGTACATTAATTTATTAAGACATGCTTAAAATCTCTGTTCGAATCTATCCTGTAACGTGCACGCACGGCACAGAAAGCCTCCTGGTGCCAGGCGCGCTCGCGTCTCGCGACACAATGTATTCCTAAGCCCCTAAACCTAACCCCCTAACCCTAAGTCTATAAACCTAAACTCCTATACCCCTTGCAGGCCCTAATCCTAACCATAGCTCCCTATACCACTTACCAGCCCTAACCCTAAACCTAACCCCCTAACCCTAAGCCCCTAACCCCCTAACCCTAAGCCCCTAACCCCCTACGGCCCTTGCCAGCCCTAACCCTAACCTCCTAACCCTCTTAGCCTAACCCTAACCCCCTACAAGTAACGTCCTTAGCCTAAACCCCTAACCCTAACCCCCTTCACCACTTCGTGACCCTAACCCCCTAACCCTCTAAACCTAACCCGAAAACCCCTAGCTAATTACCGGGCACTTGGAGACAGCTACATCGGGATGTCGTTGGCGCAGGGCAGTGCAGCATGTGTGCGTACATATAACAGGATAGGCCCCCTGTTCTTTCTGCCTAAATTCATACAAATAGTTCCTAACTGTTTTTCCCCTTTGTAGCTCACGAAGACAGTGTACTTCTAAATACAGGGGTTACATTGTCTTATAGTAACTAATTAATGGCAACATTCTGCAAAGTGCTACTTGCAAGAGTTCACTGATTGGCTAATTTGAAACTCTGCTCTTCGTAGTTTGTGTATTCATGAGCTGCATGAGCTACAAAAGGCAGACCCAAATAAATACAAACTGTATGATTTTAGATAGAACAAACATAGCTTATAAGCACTTCTTAATAAAAGAAAACACATAAAATTAAATAGATGCATAGGTATATTATATACAGAGTAACAACCAGGAACATGGCATGTCCCTTTAAAGGGACATGGAATATATGTTTTCATGCATTTCAAAGAAAATATTGCAAAACGTATTATTTGAATAAAAATATGAATTAAGAGCTATTTAAGCTTTCTTTAAACTGATAGGAAATGCACAGATCTACGGTAGTATGTTGATCTCATTAGCAGCAAATATGACACATACATCTATATTTAACCTCATTTGCTGACAAGGGCTCCCATTCAATTCAGCGCATGTAATGTCACATGCGCGGCACGTCATTAGCCTATACCGGGTGCCGGCATCTATCTATCTATCTATCTATCTATCTATCTATCTATCTATCTATCTATCTATCTATCTATATCTATTAGGAATATCTCTATTCCTAAGTGGTCTCACATCCAAGTACTGACCAGGCACAACCCTAAATGGTTTCAGGGGGGTGTGTCCTCTTGGTTTCCTGGCTGTAATTGAACCCAAGGTTGCAGCAATGAACACACCTAATCCTAACCACTGGACCACTAGGGAACCCATTCTTTTAATATTATACTTTCAGATTTACAAACACTATGAGGCTGCAGAGAGAGAAAATCACCATTTATTTCTCTTTTATTTGTAAATGTCTCCTAATGTATCAGTAAAAGTGAGTTCAATTTGGTTACAATGTTGCAAACTGGTTGGTTAATATATTATCAAACATTTGTAATAAGCCATTAGATAAAGTACATAAATGTAAATAGATACACGGGTAAGTTATGTACCTGTTAAATTCCAGGAACCTTCCAAATCCCCCCCAAAAAAATATTAATGGCCAACCCAACATTTTCTTTAAGTGTTTGATATGATGTTTCAAGCTTGTTACTAACGTTAGTAACTATTATTAACCTCTCTGTCACTATGTAATCCCTGGTGGAATCAATGATACACTGGTGGAAGCTGTGTGTGAGAGTGATATGGTTGCATTTCCTGAGGCAAGGAGTCTGCTTCTGGTCCAGGGAGAGGGAAGAGTCGTGGTGCCATTTTCAGTCATATCCAATAATCTCAACAAAGGCTCTGTTTTCCCTACTTCCTCACCCCTCCTTCCAAAACACACAACCTCATGATTCAGCTCTGAGGAAGTGATGTAAGAAACATAAGATTGATTTCTTTTTTCAAGAATTCAGATTTTTCCCAAAATGTTTTATGTCCATGGCTTACACCAATATTGTTAGTTTGTAAATACTTGCCAAACAAGTATATTTTTTCTTAAACTGAACTGACCCTATATATAAAATAGGGTACAAATCAAACCGTATTGTATAAGCATTACAGTGGTCCTTTATATTTGTTAGAACATTTGGGAATTATATTGTGTATATATGAGGTCCTGGCACAGGTGCAGTTTTTTACCAGTTACTGATGTGCATAATACACCACATATTCTCTCTTCAATGGAGTATTCATCATCTTAATTATTGATGCCTTTACCTGACCCTGGCATGTCCCCAAGCCACGCTGTAGGACTCAGGACATATATTTTACATTACTTACAGTGTGTATTAGGTTGATGGCTGTTTTGCTGAAAATGTTTGTATATTCCTGTATCTGCCGCCTGACTTGTCTCCACAGATACATTTGTCACATTATCCCCTGTAAAACTCTACCAGGGTGTTTAAAGGTGCATCGTAGTTATTGATGTCTGACCCAACTGGCAAAGCTCATCAGCACATTCTGGTGTTTTGGAAATGGAAATTCACTAATGGATCTATCTATCTATCTATCTATCTGTCTATCTATCTATCTGTCTATCTATCTATCTATCTATCTATCTATCTATCTATCTATCTACGTGTCTATCTATCTATGTGTCTATCTATCTATCTATCTATCTATCTATCTATCTATCTACGTGTCTATCTATCTATGTGTCTATCTATCTATGTGTCTATCTATCTATCTATCTATCTACATGTCTATCTATCTATCTATCTATCTATCTATCTATCTATCTATCTATCTATCTGTCTATATCTATCTATCTATCTATCTATCTATCTATCTATCTATCTATCTATCTATCTACGTGTCTATCTATCTATGTGTCTATCTATCTATCTATCTATCTATCTATCTATCTATCTACGTGTCTATCTATCTATGTGTCTATCTATCTATCTATCTATCTATCTATCTATCTATCTACATGTCTATCTATCTATCTATCTATCTATCTATCTATCTATCTATCTATCTATCTACATGTCTATCTATCTATCTATCTATCTATCTATCTATCTATCTATCTATCTATCTGTCTATATCTATCTATCACTCTCTCTGTCTATCTATCTATCTCTCTCTCTGTCTATCTATCTATCTATCTATCTATCTATCTATCTATCTATCTATCTATCTATCTACGTGTCTATCTATCTATCTCAATCTGTCTATGTGTCTATCTCTCTATCTATCTACGTGTCTGTCTCTCTCTCTCTCTCTGTCTATCTAATAATTAACTAAAGATGTTAAGGGATTACAATACAAAATACATGTCTACTCTGTCCTTCCTTGTTGTGGTGAAGGAGTGATCTATACCATGTTGGGTCACCCAAGATAGGCAGATCGTAGGTCAGGGAAATCGCAGTCCACTTGATTAGGGACTGGCAGTTCACTCCAGTATATTTACCAAGAATAAGCACAACCACCATTACATGTGCCTGGCATGCTGAGGTCCATAGTGTCACAGAGAGTCAAACACGACTGAATGAATAAACAACAATAACAACCTCTATCAGTAAGTTTCTGTCTACCCATCTTCATCCTGTGCATTGCCTCTTAGGTCACATAATTAAAATTCAAGATGGGGGGTTGTCTATAACTATAAATGGATTAGTGTAGCAGCATAATAAAAAACATCTATAATTGTTTGCACAATTTAGTGTTTGTTACATAGACAACTAATTGCTGTATTTCATCTAGGGATACAAAGATCAGTTATCCTATAGGACACCCACAGCTTACTGATACCATCTTACCATCGGTTCAGTCTTTGCCATTACTCACAGGCACCTCCTTCAATTTACTGTCGGTTACTCGTCTTCCCCACTCCTTTGTACCAATTATATTACCATCATCTTTAGAATGTAAGCTCTCTGGATTTCTACTCTTTTTGTATCAATATTTGTTATTGTACTGTCAAGTATCACATACCCTGTGTATATAATGTATTTTCTCATAGTTAATACTTTATAAATAATGGTTGATCATAGTAATTTGTTGAATGTCTACTTCTCCTTCAACACTCTATTGGAATCTCTGTGTCAGTAAAATATTGCAAAGAACTAGCATTGGAGACATATATTTCTGCAAATTATACAAGATGCTGATGAGGTGTCAAAAATAACTAGAGAATGGTCAAGTATCTGGGATCTTAATTGTTATCTTGCGTGATCTTGTGAGACACATGCTATCCATGGCAGCCAAAGGGACAAGAGGTGAGGTGGAGGTACTGGGAACTGACGGGGAGTTACAAGTTACAAGAGTCAAGAAAAAGAAGACTGCAAGTACAGGAGGTCATGATCTGAAGTTGTAAAGTATGACATTTAGAGCTAATACACAAAAGTACTACTTCATACAAAAAGGTAGTAGATAAGGAAGGAAGCTATGGTTAACGCAGGAAGAAATCCAAAAGAGGTTAGAAAAAATAAATGTTAATAAAGCCCCCAGTCCTGATGGGATACATTGAAGGGTACTGAGGGAACTGGGTTTTGTAATGGCCAAACCATTATATCTAATTTTTAAAGATTCACTCAACACTGAGTCGCTACGAGATGACTGGAGAAAAGCAGAGGTGATATCTACATTTAAGTAGGGAGCAAGAGCAAATCCGGGGAATTACAGACCAGCGAGCCTCACTTCTGTAGTGGGGAAGCTTTTAGAAGGGTTAATAAGGGATAATATACAGTCATATATTTATTCAAACAGGAATATAAGTAGGAGCCAACAAGGATTTATGAGGGATAGGTCATGTCAAAAAAATCGAATTAGTTTCTGTGAGGAGGTTAGTAGGAACTTGGATCAAGGCAACTCGGTGGATGTAGTATTTTTGGATTTTGCAAAGGCTTTTGATACAGTGCCATGTGGAAGACTATTGTGCAAACTAAAGGATGCAGGAATTGCAGTAAATATCTGCTCATGGATCAGGAGCCGGCTAAAAGACAGGAAGCAAAGGGTTGAGGTAAATGGAACTATTGGAGTAATGTGGTAAGTGGGGTTCCCCAGGGTTCAGTATTAGGTACTCTCCTTTTTAACATATTTTTTAATGACTTAAAAGTAGGACTAGAAAGTATTGTCTCCATGTTTACTGATGACACAAAGCTGTGCAAGGTAATTAAATCAGATAATGATGTGCTTTCCGTCCAAAGGGATTTACATAAATTGGAGAAATGGGCATCTAAATGGCAGACGAGATTTAATACGAATAAATGTAAGGTTATGCATCTGGGAAGGAAAAATAGTCATGCAATTTATAATCTTAATGGAGCAAATCTAGGGATATCAGATATTGAAAGGGATTTGGGAGTGCTTGTGGACAACCACCTGGGTAACAGTGCTCAATGCCAAGCAGCAGCTGCAAAGGCAAGTAAAATATTAGCATGTATTAAGAAGGATATAGAAGCAAGGGAAGCAAATATAATTCTGCCACTATACAAATCTCTAGTACGCACTCATTTGGAATATGGAGTACAATTTTGGGCACCACTTCATAAAAAGGACGTTTTAGTACTGGAAAAAGAACAGAGAAGGGCAACAAAACTAATAAGGGGAATGGAGGGGCTAAGTTATGAAAAAAGATTAACCAAATTACACATATTTTCTCTAGAATAAAGGCTTTTAAGAGGAGTTATGATTACCCTATATAAATACATCCAGGGTCAGTATAAAGATGTGCCAAGGGGTTTTCAACTGACAATAAGACATCCTTTGAGGTTAGACATAAAAATATTCCACCTTAAAGAAATAAAAGGGTAATTTACAGTAAGGGTGGTAATTTGTGGAATTCAATACCAAAGGAGGTGGTGACAGGGGATTTGATAGATAACGTTAAAAAGGGACTGCATATATTTTTAATTAAAAAGGGCATTCAGGGTTATCCTGATTAATTAGCAAGAGTATTGATCCAGGGAGGAATCTGATCGCCAGTATCTGGGGTCGGGAAGGATTTTTTTTTCCACTTTTGAGACAATTGGCAAACTTTCACTTGGGTTTTTTTCTGTTTGCTTCCTCTGGATCAATTAACAAGATCTAAAAAGGTTGAACTTGATGGACTAAAAGTATTTTTCAACCTCAATTACTATGTAACTACTATAAGGGGAGTAGCCTTCCAGAATAAGTGATATAAACAACTCAGTAAATAATTATTAAAACTGAGTTTTTTAGGTAGATACAATGAGTAGAATAGAACATCCTTTTGGTGCTTATCTGCTGTGTTTATATATATACCAGCCACAAGAAATGTCTTGCTCCACAAATTATGTTCTTCATTAACATTTTTGCTTGTGTAAGAACCACATCCGCTGAAGTCACTGTATATATATATATATATATGGGAGGGGGTTGTTACTAAATGAATTGTCTTGTTGCTGGGTGTGTGGTCACCTAATCTGCTTAGTTCATTGTCAAAGGGAGTTCTAACATTGATTGACTGATAACCACACTAGTTTGATTAGTGGTTTAAGCAGACATGGGTCCCACTCATCCAGTCTTTGTGCGTTTGCGTCATTCAGTCATTTCTGACTCTCCTAATGGCATACCCAATGGACTGCCACGCCATGCTGATTCACTTGGTATTCATGGCAGAGATACTGGAATGGGTTGCCAGTTCCTTCTCCAGTGGGCCAACTCCTGGTATTCCTAGGGGTCTCCCATCCAAGTACCGAACAGGCCCAATACAACATGGCTTCAGGGTGGTGTGACCTCTCGGTTCCTTGACTGGAATTTAACCCAGGTCGCAGTGGTCAAAGCACTGAATCCTAACCACTGGACCACCAGAGAACCCCATCCAGTCTTTACAAGGGTATAAAACATGTGCTGAAATAACATAGTTTGTTAACTCAGTAAATATTTGTGTTCACTATCTCTTGTTATGTGTCCACAGATATATCTAGACACTTATTTGTACGATGTCATCCCACCATTTCTCATTTAGCCTCCATTCTCGGAAACACAAATGACTGTGCAATGAGCAATGAGGTGGCGACAGAGACGCACAATACGGAAAGAGACAGGAGAGACAGACGGTGAGCAGGAAAGCAGATTAATGAGGGAAGGGAAACAGAAAGGGTGGAAAGATACATTAAGAACAAATTAATGGGGAGTGAAGAAAGGAAGATGGATGACATGAGAAGAGTGAGAGAAAAGCAAACAGGCTTTTACAAAGTAGTACAAAAAGTAGAGTAATTTGGAGAATTATTGAAGAGGATATAATGTAAGAGCATAAAACAAGTATTACAATATGGAAGTTGGGTAACATTGTAACAAGGTTAATGGGTGCACAAGTAGTGAGCTATTGTAAGTTTGGAGAAAAGCAAGTTTCCTAGTATTACTCTGCTGGTATATATTTTACTGTGTCACAGTGGTGTTGTTTAGCCGTTCAGTTGTGTCTGACTCTGTGACCCTATGGACCCCAGCATGGCAGGCACATCTTGTGTCTGGTTCTACACATCCATGAGGTTTTCATGGCAAAGATGTTGGAGTTGGTTGCCAGTTCCTTCTCCAGTGGACTGTGACTTGTCTGACCTCTCTACTATGACCTGCCCATCTTGGGTGACCCTACATGCTTCAGTGAAGTACACAAGCCCCTTCACCAGGACAAGGTAGAGATCCAGACGTGGTTGGATTTGTAATATGACCACATTCCATACATAGGGCCTTATACAATTGCAAGCCTGCAAATGACTTTAGACAGGCCGTATGTCTGCGGGCTTGAACTCTGCTACAATTACAGGGCAATTCAAGTGAACAAGCCAACTTGTGGGCTGAAAGCCAAAACTGTAAACCATGCAATCGTATGAAGCATTTCAAAGCGTGATCATGATCAATTAAGTAAGGCCGTAACCACTGATATAGAAACAGCCAATAGTAAATGAGACCGTCATAATTAACTCAGCAAAACATGGAGGTTACACGTCAATCAATTAGCGTTTAGGGGTCCGATATGCAATCAGTCTCGCAATCCGGCAATGTACAAAATAATAAAAATCAATGAAGGAAATGTTCTAGTCCATGTGGGTGGCCTGATATGTATTAACTCCTTTATGGGAGTCAATTGTAGCAATTGAATAGCGATTTGCGATTGTGACTCTTGCGGGCTTGGAAGATCAAAGGCTTGGATGGGTTGGAAGTTTTGATTTTGACAACCACAGGGATTTTCAGCCTGTAACCCGTAGATCATTTGTGGCTTGCAAAAAGACACCAATTGAATACAAATTACTTTATACAGGCCGTATGTCTGCGGGCTTGAACTCTGCTACAATTACAGGGCAATTCAAGTGAACAAGCCAACTTACGGGCCAAACGCCGAAACTGTAAACCATGCAATCGTATGAAGCATTTCAAAGCGTGACCATGATCAATTAAGCAAGGCCATAACGACCGATTTAGAAACAGCCAATAGTAAATGAGACCGTCATATTGACCTCAGCAAAACATGGAGGTTACACGTCAATCAATTAGCGTTTAGGGGTCCGGTATGTGATCAGTCTCGCAATCCGGCAATGTACAAAATAATAAAAATGAATTAAGGAAATGTTATAGTCCATGTGGGTGGCCTGATATGCATTAACTACCTTTATGTTGTAAGTCTGCGAGTTTCAATCCCACAAGGTGCTTTAGGGTAAGCACTATGGACACTATGGATTTGAGGCTCAAAGGCAGGGCCCTCCTTGCCTTGCTATATTTTAATTTGTATGTATCTTTGTCTTGAACTTATCTTATGTACAGCGCAATGGAATATGTTGGCGCGTTATAAATAAACGATAATAATTAATTGAATAACGATTTGCGATTCTGACTCTTGCGGGCTTGAAAGATCAAAGGCTTGGACAACCACGGGGATTTTCAGCCTGTAACCCATAGATCGTTTGTAGCTTGCAAAAAGACACCAATTGAATACAAATTACTTTATATAGGCCTTATGTCTGCGGGCTTGAACTCAGCTACAATTACAGGGCAATTCAAGTGAGCAAGCCAACATACCGGCCAAAAGCTAAAACTGTAAACCATGCAATCGTATGAAGTATTTCAAAGCGTGACCATGATCAATTAAGCAAGGCCGTAACGACCGATTTAGAAACAGCCAATAGTAAACGAGACCGTCATAATTAACTCAGCAAAACATGAAGGTTACACGTCAATCAATTAGCTTTTAGGGGTCCGGTATGCAATCAGTCTCGCAATCCGGCAATGTACAAAATAATAAAAATGAATGAAGGAAATGTTCTAATCCATGTGGGTGGCCTGATATGTATTAACTCCTTTATGGGCGTTAATTGTAGCAATTAAATAGCGATTGGCGATTGTGACTCTTGCGAGCTTGAAAGATCAAAGGCTTAGATGGGTTGGAAGTTATGATTTTGACAACCACAGGGATTTTCAGCCTGTAACCCGCAGATTGTTTGCTGCTTGCAGTAATTAGTTTACTGGCTACATTACTGGTTCCCGTAAACATTAATAGCTCAATTGAATCAAGGCCTTATGGTTCAAACAACAGAGTTGGCAGCACAGTGGTGATACCAGAGCAGCATTGCCTGAGCTGCTTCCTTGCTTTATTGTGGTGGAAACAAAATACTACACATCCCATGGGGCTTTGCTGCAGAGATTGGATCTCCAGACATTGCAACAATGTTGTAACTGCCTCTGATCGGCCAAAACAAATTATGAATGTTATGCTAATTTAGTTTGGCTTTTCAGGGGCGTTCTTCTCAAAATTAACTAATTTAAACTAATTAGTATTAGCAGCTGTAGAAGTCATAAGCATAATTACATTCATGAGAATATGTCTGCTTGTGTCTAGGGCTTCCATGATAGACCTCTTCATGAGCTGCAGAGGGTAAATACAAAATAGGAAATATTTGTAAAATTTTAGACATTAACAGAGCTGTTAAGGACTTTTTATGTTTAAAAGCAATTTGCCTATTATTAAGTGTAGTTCTTCAAATGACCATATTGAAATTATGGAACTACAGTGTTCCTTTAAGACTAAAAATGCATCTTTGCAGCACTTTTAAATGGACAAATTGTCTTTTGCAAGTGCCTGTTACAAATTTAGAGGGAGTAAATTATTTGAGCTCCATAAAATGCAGTGATTTCCACATTGTAAATAGAAAAGGAAGTCTTCTCACCAATCCCATCTCCAGTATGTCTCCAAGATTCATCCTTCCTCATGAAAGTATGTAAGACTATAGAATCGGAAAATAAACAATAACAGCAGAACAATGTTTTCATGCAAAAAAAAATGTGTCCTATTGCTTAAACATAGATCTTATACTAGATAAATATTGAATGCCCCTTTAAGGAATTAGTTCCAAGTCTAATTTCCCTCCTTATTTACTGATGGAGCGCTGATAGCCTGGTACCCAGCGATTTCAAACCATCTGATGAAATTGGAATTCACTTCTGCCGCCTTGTGAGGGATGAGGGTCAAATCTCATTTCCTATGGCAAAGTGATACAATGGCGCTCAAGATGAATTGGAAAATTTAAATCTAATGTTTTTATTAAAGATATAAATAGAAGCTAAACACGATAACACATGGAAGGCAAAGCAAGCAGGACCTGGCTATTAGCATACGGCGTGTGTTTGTACTCCACTCACTGAGAGCCACACATCACGCGCCTCCTGAGAGTTTCTAGGCGTGCAAGCTATTTAATGTAGTATGTGCAAACAGTCTGTGATCCGAAGTGTATTAACAATATGAATATGTCCCCGAGCGTTTATTACGATCATCTGCAAAAAGCCGGCTTTGCTGCTGCTGCACACAGAAAATTGCCATATATATTGCCATTTTTACTCCTTAGATTGCAAGTTTGCGAGTTTTCAATCTTGATCGGTGCTTGGGAAAGCTCTATAGACACTGGATTCTGAGCTCAAAGTCAGGGCCCTCCATCCTTAGCAATGTGTTAATACTGCTATTGTTTTTTGCCTTGAACTGAACCCCTGTGCAGCGCTACGGAATATGTTGGTGCGTTACAAATAATAATAATAATAACAATAATAATAATATAGCAGTGGTGACCAGAAAGGACCAATAAGTCTAACTAGAGAGGCAGATAATGATCAGGCGCCGCACCATTGTCTCGCGCTAGTATATAAAGCCGGAATGTGGAGATTGTTGTAGGAATTACACTGTAATACAGAATAAAATCCTAATCCAACTATTTTAAAGAAATGTGGACACTAAATAGAGTTTCATCTTAAAGGGGCTCTGAACACTGCAGCATCATGTAGAGTAGCCAAAATCAAGTAGAAAATGTATAAATACTCTTAATTGAAAGTTTTCTTTTTTACTATATATATATATATATATATATATATATATATATATATATAGATATATATATATATAATTGTATAGTAAAAAAAAAGTTCAATTATATATATATATATATATATATATATATACAATTAATATAATTATATATATATTTATATATATATATATATATATATATATATATATATATGTATATTTATATAATGCAAATATATATATATATATATATATATATATATATATAATAAACAAATATATATGTATATATGTATATAACTATATATATATATATATATATATATATATATATATATATATATAGTCCCCGCCTTTTAGACATACAAATGAGCTTACTAATGTATTATTTGTTTTATATATATATATATATATATATATATATATATATATATAGAGAGAGAGAGAGAGAGAGAGAGAGAGAGAGAGAGAGATCTTATACCCGGTCCAAATAGGTGCCGTTAGTAGGCCTCATCAGATCAGCATTAACAAATGAAAAATCAGCTGAGTTTAATATTTCTTGTTGTATTGCAACATGTGGAAATAAGAAGGGCTACGTCTCAAGATAAAGGCTTGAGAAAGGATTTTGTATAATACAAGACATAGCCCATCATACCTTTACATGTTGCAATAAAAGAAGAAATATTGCACTTTAAATAACTGAGGGCCGCAGATGATTTTTCATAAACATGAATAACTAGAAATGAATATATTGAAAATAATATATTTGCATGTCCCAGTTCAACTTCCCAGAATGCAGTGTGGTAACTGTTTCTCGGAATTCTGAGCTGGAAGCAGGTTTTTAAAATTGTTTTAAACATTCAAATGTGAACACAGATGTACTATTTAATTACTATGGGCCTCATTCTATTATCGGCCGTAAATCGGCCGTAAGGCTGCGATTCCTTGCGAGGGTTCAGTTAACTCGCGATTCTATTATACGGCCCCGCAAGGATCTCCTTTTACGGCCGGCCGCATATCTTGGAACCGGCCGTAATCTGTGAAATATAAAAACTGAAAAATAAATTCAAGCCTGCACTGTACAGCTCTGTAAATGCTAGGGATCATATTGGGGGACATGAGGATTAAAAGGAACCCACTCTCAAGCTTGCACATCTGCCCAAACCCGAGTTCAAATTAACTGTTTATTTTCCGGCTGCGGCGTGGGCGGGTCTGAGAAGCTCCAAGCACTCTGGACTTTTTACATGGATATTTTACGGATATTAAAAATAAAATATTTTACGGATTTGAGTACAGGATAATTATGTGCTATTTTTTCTAACACCTAAAATCCCTTTATAGTCTTCTCAAAGTGCAGGATGGCTTTATTTGAGCTATTTTATGTGCTTAATTGGTGCTAGCGGGACCTCTTTCCTGCAAGTAAGCTGCGGCTCGTTTTTAGCCTTGCAGAGAGGTTTCCAGGAGCAATTGAATTGCAAATCTCTTGCGGCCGTTTTAGATCAAAGGCTTTCCTCCGGCGCGAGCGGCCGCAAGAGATAGCAAGGCACCGGCCGCAAGCCTGCCGGAGCCTCCGGCCGTAAGGGAATAGAATAGCCGAATAGCTTGCGGCCGGTCCTTGCGGCCCCGCAACGGCTGCGGCCGATAATAGAATGAGGCCCTATATATATATATATATATATATATATATATATATTTATATATATATTTATATTTATTCATATTTCATATTTCTTAAACTTTATTTTACTTCACAGTGATAAAATCATATCTCACCATTATAATGTTTACCGATACAATATATATAAACAATATTGAGAATTTGCATAAGTATCGATTTATATATATTTATTGAGTTCATCAGAAAAAGCTCTCAATCCCTGAAGTCTCCATACACTACAGTTTCCCCGTAAATGCTTTTATCTTTAACCAATGTAGATGTTAAAGGGCCAGTGAATGAGATTTTCATGTTAAATCAATACATTTTTAGTTCATCATTAATTAACATTAAAACACATGTACAAAGGCTGTCCGTGGGTAGGATTCCCGGCTTGTGTATAATCAAACCTTGGCTTTGCATAAAAGCTGTGTAATACAGCAGGCATAAGCTTAAAGGAAGCCATGTTTAAATGGTTATGGATAGAAGAACTAAGCATGTGTGGGCACATTTGCATGTCCCTGCTCTTCTTCCCAGAGTGCAGTGTAGTAACTGTATTTCTCGGAATTCTGAGAAGGAAGCAGGTTTTTTAACTTGTTTTAGACATTCAAATGTGAACACAGATGTACTATTTATTTACTGCACTACTGTACAGTGGAGGCTTCTATCACTCTTTTGCCCACCATATATTAAATGATTGTTTTGGTGAACTACCTACTCATAAGGTCCATAACACAAGCTGGGCTCCCATCCCACGCTGTTGATAGCCAGTACCCCTGAAACAGCTGACCATGGGTAGGATTCCCAGCTTGTGTATAACCCAATCTTAGCTTAAAGGAAGCCATGTTTAAAATGGTTATGGATAGAAGAACAAAGCATTTGTGGGCACATTTGCATGTCCCTGATCATCTTCCCAGAGTGCAGTGTAATAACTGTATTTCTCGGAATTCTGAGCAGGAAGCAGTTTTTTTTTAACTTGTTTTAGATATTCAAATGTGAACACAGATGTACTTTTTATTTACTGTATTACTGTATGGCGGAGGCTTCTATCGCTCTTTTGCCCACTATATATTAAATGATTGTTGTGGTGAACTATATATATATATATTAAAAACATAACATGTAATAATTCATACTTTGTATTAATATTTAATATTTGCATTAACTGGGATTAGGTTACTGTATTGTAAGTGTGACTTTTGTTGACAGAAATGTCCTGTTATAATTAGCCACTTACGTTGTATGTCAATGGCTGAATATTAGTAATATAATTTTATTTAAATATAAAATATACTGCTATCATGGAATTGCTGATATTCAGCATTAGGATGATTTAATAGCAACATTTGTGTTTAGTAAATTTCATTATTGCGGTACGCTGACTACTGTGAGAAACTTCCAAAGTCTCCTCCTATCTATATATTGAAGGCTATTTTTGTAATAACAGCAATTGAATAAGGTTCTGTGTGAGTTTTCTGACATTACCACTTCATCAGTCAAGTGGATCCAGCAAATGGAAAATAAAAATGAAGGAATTGTAGAGGCAGCGATTGTAAAACATGTAAACTGATCTAAAGCATCTGGAACATTTGAGGAGAAAAGCAATCATATCAAAGCAGCCCGACCTGGGATGTCAACTGTCAGAGCATGATCTTAAGCTTACGTGACGATGTGAACCAGAGCTCGGAATTACTCCGAGCAAAATGAAAGTGAGAGGCCGAGAAACTGGGACTCAGGGTGTGTGACAAGAAAGAGGGATGGATAATGAATCAGAGGGAATCTGATGTCTCAAAACTAGTTTCCTTCAGTTTGAAGCCAACGAGATTTGAAACTCAAGCTCTCATTTTCCCACTTATAAAAGAATGGCCATTCTCCTTGGACCTCAGATTACTGTTAGTGATGATAGACCATCTGTATGATTCTCTAATTAAATGGATCAAAACAGGATGAATTCTCAGCAAGCCCGAGAGCCACGAGCAGTTCCATTACCAAGCTTCTGTTATAGTTTATTACCTGGGACAATGTTGTCCCAAAACAGGTCACAATTTCCAATACTTCTTTGTCTAAGGTGTCATCTGGATTCAAGCCCAAACACATGGTTCTGATTTAATGTCCTCAATCATGTAAAAACATGATGATTCTTCTCATGAATAAAAATGGAAGAAAGACGGAGAGCACATGCCGTAATACCTATGTTAGAGTTGTATTTGAAATTAAATTGAGATGAAGATCTTGAGAGTCCTGGGAACTGATAACCATGTGAACAAAACCAGATCAAATCAACAGCGGTGCTCAATGGAAGTAACCGTGAAAGAAGAAGAACTAGCAATCTGGAATAAGTTGCTTTTTTGGGACATATGTCTGATGGTGAGTTTCTATGCACCATGGACATTGGATTCCTAGCTCAGGGCCCTCCTTCCTTTGCTAAATCTTAATCTGTATTTCTCTTTGTCTGAACTTAATTTATGTACAGCGCTACAGAATATGTCGGTGTGTTATAAATAAACTATAATAATAATGGTGGGTGTGACAGCTGAATGAGATATGGTATATTTGAGTAGGAACCCTATATCTGTCCTTGCACCAATACTAGTTGTCTTTTTGCTTTTGTTGTGTCCTGTCTTTGGCACCAATCCTATATATTCTCATTTCTACCTTACACAATGCGTGAAATTAGCCTGATTCTATTATCTTACTAATATCATACTTAACCTACTCAGATCATACACGGGGAACCGAGTGTTGAATAGTCAGGGAAAGATCTACTTGTATAAACCTCTTGTTACTACTAATCTTGTATGCATCGCGTTGAATTCTGAATATATCTGCAGAGAGAATAGAAAGTTGGAGGACAATACTATACAGTCATTTGTTTCTTTAAGTGTGTTTGCCTAGGCTCCCTGGTAATACTTGTGTTTACTTACCTTTCCCCATAGTCTTAATATCATCAGGTAAATGCAAACCCTACCACCCTACACTCACTTTTGGAAACAGCGTAGAAGAGTAGACTAATACACGATGACCCTGTGCGCTGTATGATTAGTTTAGATAATATCAGTATATATATATACATTATGTTTTTGAGTTTAAATTGGGATTTTAAGCACTTTTTATTTTTCTGTGAAATCAAAGATCTACACTTAATGCACTCCTCCTCTATTTCCTGTTGGATCTGTCTTCTTTCTTACATGATGTTGGAGCAACTGGAGCAATCAACTATATTTAGTACTAGCGACTAGCCCATCAAAAAATGACGTCAATAAAATTGTAAGGCAGGTAATGCTGTTTGGTGGAGACGCGCGGTGAATGGGTTTTGTGTTTATTGTGAGAGTTTTTTTTTTTTGTGTATATTTGTTTTTGTATGCTAATGAAATAATTAATACATTAATAAATGGATATACTTTACCTATTTGGAAGTATTATATGCAGGAAGCATTGTGTTGAAGAGCTGACAATCTGTTTTGATGTTCCTGCAGCATACAATGTAGGTTTGCACTGTTGTGGAGCTGAGGTGTAAGTGTCAGCAATGTGTGCAGTGTGTAGTGTAAATAGGCTGTGTGAGCGAGGGGAAGCCGTTAGGGTAGCTGTGTACTTCCACATTGTGTAAGTTAGTGTTAGCTTTGCGAGGGTCCGCGTTTGCGGGCCGAAAGTCGTAGGGGGTTGTAGGGATGAGCGCCTACAGTGCTCATCTCCACCAGCGCAAGGAGCGCCTTCGGCGCTCCTTGCCAGCAACTGCGACCCTTGCTTTGCAAGAGCCACATTTGCGGCAGGCTTGCTATGCGAGCCCTCAAGCGTTAGCAGCAACCCGCCTGCTCACAACTATATATGTGATTGTACTAGCTGTGGTGCACATTGCCCAGTAATTTTTAGTACTATATACTAATAATATATGGTAACTTCTGATATTGCAGCATATACAGATTTTTTTATCGGATCTACTAAATGATGACATTTGGCAGAACCATTTCCTTCATATCCAATAGGCAATATATAACATTTTGACATCTCCAAGAGAACGCCAATATCTCATCGATATTCGTCTTGTGGCTATCATCCAAGTGGATCTACTCATATCTCCCTATTCACAAATCCTGAAAGGAAGTAGAAAAACTACAAAAAGGATTATTTTTCTTTTTTTTTTTTCAATAATAGAGGACCTACTGTTTGAATTTCTTTGCTAAAGCCTTCTGTTTGCTTCTGAAAAAGTCTTTTTGGGGAATACCTTTAATCGGAAAGGAAGGAATGTCTGGTCATCACATTTTTAAAGGATCACCATAGTCATATGTTTAAAATATATTGATTTGACAAACGTCTTTTAAAAATAGGCAGAATTTTTTAGATTGTAAAAAATAATAAAATAGCCATTAATTTAATACTTATTTAAATGCTATTATGTTGACATGTAATCTACTATTTTAATTTCAAGTTATGTACTTCCTGAAATGGGGGGAGACTTTAAAAAAAATAGAGGAAGTTTCTATCTACACAAAACATACCTGGCAGCTAACACTGCCAGAGCTTTCAATAGGAATAATGGAAAGTGGATTATTCCTGAGAAAATAGAATAATTGCATAAAAAATTATTTCATATAACAGTTAAAAATGTATTTATTTTTTGATTTCTAAAAACATGTAGATAAGCCATATAGAAATATTAGACCACAGTGGTCCTATATCAATTATATGCTACTATGGATCTCTTCTGTTGTTGTTGTTCAATCCTTCAGTCGTGTCTGACTCTCAGTGACCATAAGGATGCAGCAAGGCAGGCACTTCTCTCTGTGTTTCTGGTTGTGCTTATCCACAAGGCTTTCTTGGCACATTGATAGGATCAGATTAGTGAGTAATCACGTATTCTGATGTGTGTATATTATTATATCTGGGTACCAAGATATAATGAGAGAAAATAATAGACAGAAGTCAGAGTGCCATCAGAATAGTCTCTGAATTTATTTGGGCGTCAGAATCTTATATAGCATAACACACGTCACAGCTAATAGCATAGTTGAAAATAGGGTTAAATACATATTTGCAAGCAAGTGTCTTTTTCTCTCTAACTCAGCAAAACAATCTTTATCTAATCACGACTTCCTATAGATATTTGTGCTCCGTAGACCCAGAGACAAAGGGAGGAAACAGGAAACAGATGTGGAAATATTACCTTAAACATTTCTACAGAATTCCCACTTAAACATTCTAGTAAGGTACAAGGAAAAGCAAGCTGATATACTTTTTATAATCATGATATTCTTAGCTAATTATTTCATAATGAGGAAATTAAAATACCTAACACACATATACTGGAGTGGGCTGCCAGTTCCTTTGATTTGTGTGACTTCTCTGCTATGACCTGCCCATCTTGGGTGACCCGACATCGTGTAGCTCACAGCTTCATTGAAGTACACAAACCCCTTCACCACGACAAGGTAGCAATCAGAAGGGTTTCTCTTCTAGTGCCTGTTTATATTGCCCTTGTCTACGACTTCATATTTGTACTTTGTCATGCAAAAAATTGCGATGTTTACAACATACTCTTTTAAATTCATGATGTGGGATTTATTTGTCCCTTTAAGGTCAAGTGCTAATATGCTATTATTTCTAACACAAACCTCTATTTTTACCCGGATATCATATACCGCATTAACTCGATTTAACTCAGCAATATTCCCTTCTTTATCAAATATTCTGTGTGTGCATTGTTCATGCACCTTGTTAAAAATAGGTCTAAACTGTAGAGCATTAAATATTCATTTTAATTGTCATTGGAGTCAGCATCAGTAGGGCTCGGTGTTTATTGTATAAATACCTGTGCTTATTTTCCAGTCAACATAAACCAACACCGTCCTCTCACCATGCTTAGATATACATAGAATAACGAGATGCTGCTGCCTGCATGATTAGAATTTAAATTCTTCCTGTCCATTGTCATCTGATGTTTGCATGTTTTTTATTTTTTTTTTGTCTTGTTTTGTTCATTCTCTTGCAGTCTATTGTCATGGATTTTTACAAGCATTAAATAATAAATATGACAAAATGTCAGAAAATATAACATTTAACTCTATACACTACATAGCATTACATCGATGCTCTTTCTCTCTCTATATATATATAATTGTTTAATTTATTGTGGGAGCCCCTTTTTGTGGAACCTGGTTCAGCTGCTTCATTTGCAATTTTGCACCATATGGTCCATGGTAAATCTGGCAATGGACCATTTCTGTGGTGCCCCCTTCCCTTGATGCCCTAAGCAGCTGCTTATTTTGCTTAATGGTTAATCCAGCCCTGGTAATGTATCAGTTTCTTTTTGGTGATTGTTGCCTACAATTGCAATTATATTTAGGTATTCTGTTCTTCATTTCTGCAATACCTAGGACCTTGGCTGTGTCACTTAATGATGCCTTTCCAGCCCTTTAAACTACAGCTGACGTACCAATATTTACTGAAGCGTATGCAGATTATTAATATTATCAGAGCAGCATTCGGAGGCATTGTCACAAGCTGAATCAGGTAGCCACACTAATATACATTTCCTATTTTAGCTGCAGGCAAATGGATTATGGAATACAGAGCTGTGCAGAGGACAAAGCAGAATTATTCAGGTCCCTAAGAATTATATTATAACCCCCCCCCCCCCCCATTTAAATTCCCTGTGTAGAAGCCAAGCCAATGTATATTAATTCATAGAAAGTATTGTCATGTTATGTTATATGATACATACATTATTTTTTTCTTTATGTAATGATAACATTGCAGCATAACCTCTCCGATATTAAGTTTTACATTATGCACAGAATGGAGTGAGTGGCTCCTGAAGAGAATGCCTTCTCCTGGGAGCAGTTCTTTCAAGGATCCTCTGGGAACAGGTTAAAGAGCAGTGTAATGGCATAATTAGCTTGTTACAATTGCTCTTGGTAAAAATATTACCTATGAATATTATAATCTAGGTGCTAAATATGCAATATATATATATATATATATATATATATATATATACAGTGTATATATATATATATATATATATATATATATATATTGTTGGGACTTTGTGTATATATATATATATATATATATATATATATATTGTTGGGACTTTGTGTATATATTATCAATATTGCAGAAAGAAGTATTATTAATTATGTAGGAAAACAGGTCTCCTGGCCATTATGAAAATGTAGATGTACTTTGAATATGTTTATTCAGTTGCGGGCCCGGGCAGTGTCTTTTTTGCCTAGTCCCATGAGGCCCAGGCCTAGGGCAGTACATTTTCAGGGGGTGCAGGATGCCTCAAGATGCAGTGCAGTACATTAAAATATATTTGCTCATGCACAGAAATGTCTGTTTACAGTGATAATTTTTCTGTAACTGTACTTGACACTTTCTAACATATCATATATATATATATATATATATATATATATATATATACCTAAAAACACATAAACACATTATTTGAGATATAGAAAGGTGATAGGAGGAGCTGCAAGTGACGCATGGGGAGTGCAAAAATCTGAATAGTCAAAAGCCAATTGTGGAGGGTATTTCAACCACATATCTACACACGATGGCATAGTTAGCGTCTGGTCAGAAAATTCTCTCCGGCCTCATTTTACAGTTGATAGATGCTACCATTTCTAACAAATACGAGCAGCCATGTAACGGAGCCCTATGTGTCCTGTGCTCAGGCAGCCTTCCGAACGTAGCCTTAGATTTGGGTACAGTGCCAGAAACCCAGTCATAGACAGCTGTTTCACCTTTACCTGGGTCTCCTCAGTCTTACAACTGGGGCAGCTTTCTTAACAAGATTTATGGAGAAGGTACATCAGTATTTAAGTGTTCAACACATAAGAAATCCAGATATCAGTAACACGTGCTTCATAAGTAAGATAACAAGAAAGCAAGCACCTGTAGGGGCTGGATTACGTGATTTATTGGAATTGCAAACAATCTGCATGCGTTACATGTTTTCTATTTTATTAAGTTAGGACTGAAGAGATTACGTTTTCTTAATTTATTGTCATTGTGTTGTAATGACCACATTTGAGTCAAATCAATGCTACACATTATTATACATTGCTAGTCCATAGCAAGAAGTCCCTCCATTTTTATTTAGCCTCCTGTCCCCTTGGGATCCATTTGTACCACACTAGTGGTATTATTGCATGGGCTTCTAAAGTTGATGACTGTGTTACGTAGCTATAATAAATGCAATTTGTACATTTATCTTTTTGTCAGTGTGATTTCTCATGTTTACTGATATTGGACATGAACGTACATTACATATATTTGATGATCTGATACGTGGAGATTCTTCATACTTCGCTATAACCATCATGTATTAAGGCATACTGGATGTGTATACATCTGTTCTTAAGTAATCATCTGAATCATCTTAATAGCATACCAATTTGGAGCAAATTCCAAACATTGCTAATTTTGACAAAAGACAGACTGAGGATACCTTTATTGACACCTCAATGTCTCCATGCATATCATTAATAAAATGTGAGGTTTACACATCTATAATGTTCTGTCAATTACCCATTTTTGTCCGTCCACACCCTGGGGCTTTTGGTGGCTGCATCTGGCCCTCCTCACATCAATGCGATGCTACATACATATCAATGTGATCCTCCCTGTCAGCAAATACCCCAATATCCCCCTGTCCTCGTGCCACTAAAATGCTGTCCCTTGGCTGTTCATCAAGTGCTGTTGTGGTTCACCTCCGGCATGGATCCCAAGCCTCCTTCCATACACATTCACTGCCAAGTCTCCTGTAATCTGGATCCATGATAGAAATAACTGTTGTTCAGAGAGTGCGTTAGTTTTCAAAGCCCATGCATTACACCACCTGTTTAAGTCCATGTGGTTCCAGATATTTGTATTATCCTCCTGTGTCATGCAGTCAGTGTTACCATTGCAATTAATCATTGTGGTGATTACATGAAATATTGACAATAATGTTCACATATGTATATGGACTTCACACATCATGCTAGTCTGTTGTATGTTTAGCATGGCACATTTGTGGCTTTAATAATGCATTCTAGTTAAGCCATCCTGTACTTATATGCTCTTTAATAGCAGATTTGCTGGCATTACTTACTCTTTAAGGAGAGGTAAAGGCTTTTTGCAAGCCTTTTTTGGCCTTTATGAGTAGTTGACTAGGAGTTTTCCAACATTTCATGATTTGTAAGTACATATGTGTACCAATCTGGGATTTCACGACTGAGGCAATGTAATGGCCTTGGTGAGGATTGCAATTTAAGTTTTATTTGCAGGTTGTGATTTCTGGAGATTGAACACCATTTAGCTGACCTTTTTCGTAACTGTATTTAAGTGATGTGATGTACTTGCCAAGTGGTGATTTGCATGTACTGGAACCCACAGTCCTATATGGATCCCATGTTGAGTGGGCTTGAAGCATACGGTGGTACATTTTGAGTCTCATTTGCATGTAACTACCCAATATCCTTAGCGGCTGTGGAGACATAGGTAACTGAGAAATTCTGTGGGAAAATTGGTTTTCTGACTTGCTTTGGACAACTCTTTTTTCTTTCTTAAATGTATTATATTACTTTATATTATTATTATTACTTTTGAAAAATATTTTATTAGATTTGTTGTATATTTTTTATGCATAGAGATTATAAATGTCAACAAATAATAATGCATATAAGAAAACAGCACAAAATACTTAAACATTGTTTTGCATTACATGACATATTTGTATCATGATCTATTATTATCCTTTATACAATAATTGTTATAGATACTAAAGTTAAAAGTCATTTTCATTTAGAAAGGTCCTTATCTCTTTGTATACAGTGATATTATCTATCTTAGATTCAATGGCATTTTGCTAATTTCAGTAATTATTCAATACCTTACTATTCTATTTTATGTGGGATGACTGAACCAAAATTAAATAAAATAAGGCCTCTATATATTTCTCTTATTATTATACCAATAGTTTCATTAAATGGTCACTTAATTTAGCACAATTTTAACCATATCACAGTAAATATCCCCTAAAAGCATGTTGAAATACTTTCAAATCAAATCAAATCTGTGTTTACATGTATAACAGACTGCCCACAGGCTGCTTCATTACTGCAAACAGTGAGGTTGCAGGGGTGTGCCTCCCATTCAAGTCAATGGCAAGACTGCTTGCATTTCCAGTTTGAAGGGGACAGGTTCTATATTTATCTTACAGGCAGAAAATTAAGGCTTCTGCTCTCTTGCCTCTCTGGAATTTGAGCAACGCAGACCAATGCAGGGGGTTAGTGATCTGTTCTCCATGTTCTGTTGCTCCATGCAGCTCTGTGCAGTGATCAAAACAACAAAAAATAACCCTTAACACATCTATCTGTGCAGGCAGGGAATGCTGGGTTCATCTAAAACAGTAAAGCTATGGGTTAACTGATCAGTGCAGTGTAACCTGAGTCCAGGAGAAAGCTGCTATAAATCATAATCTTCCCCAATAGAGCCTCACACAACACGCATATTCTTAGCCCTGTGTTAATTACTCATGTAACAGCCAGTGGGAAAAATAGACTGTATGTAAACAGAGATTTTAAACTTTAGATGTTTTAGCTGTTAGTGTAATTAGCAAAAAATAGATACATTTATCATACAATATTGTGCTCTTTCACACAGTGAGTTCAGTGGCCCTTTAAGGAAATTATACATTATTATGTGCCAAACTAGTATCTGATTTAGGTTTATTAGTTTTAGTCCATCTCTCCCTATATCTTCCATAGGCCCATTTAGCAGCATTATTACTGGGTCCAACTTTAATCTATAAAACACACACATATTATATATATGTATCTTCTCTAGTGGCGCGAAAAAAGACTTTCAGTCCATCAGGTCCAACCTTTTTAGATTGTTGTAATATGTGGATTAATTATTAATTGTATATTTATTTTTTACTAGTTTCATGCTTTTTTTCCCACTTTAGATACAGTTGTGTTCAATAGTGAATTGTGAAATGTTGCCATTTATTTTGTAAATATGACTGATAATGCAAAAAAAAAAAAAAATATATGAAGCCATTTATTATCACATAGTTGTTTGGATTCTTTTTAAATCATAATGATAACAGAAATCACCCAAATGGCCCTGATCAAAAGTTTACATACCCTTGAATTTTTGGCCTTCTTACAGACACACAAGGTGACACACAGGTTAAAATGGCAATTAAAGGGTCATTTCCCACACCTGGAGCTTTTTAAATTGCACTTAGTGTCTGTGTATAAATAGTCAATGAGTTTGTTAGCTCTCACGTGGATGCACTGAGCAGGCAAGATACTGAGCCATAGGGAGCAGAAAAGAACTGTCAAAAGACTTGCGTAACAAGGTAATGGAACTTCATAAAGATGGAAAAGGATAGAAAAAAAAATTCCAAAGCCTTGAAAATGGCAGTCAGTACTGGGCAATCACTTATTAAGAAGTGGAAAATTTGGGAATCTCTTGATACCAAGCCAAGGTCAGGTAGACCAAGAAAGATTTCAGCCACAACTGCCAGAAGAATTGTTCGGAATACTAAGAAAAACCCACATGATGGTGTGGTTGTCATTGATGCTAAAGTGGGAAATACACAGTATTAAGAACCAAGGGTACGCAAACTTTTCATCAGGGCTATTTATTTTTTGGTTGCATAAGTATGTACACCCTTAAACTAATACTTTGTTGAAGCACCTTTTGATTTTATTACAGCACTCAGTCTTTTTGGCTATGAGTCTATCAGCATGGCACATTTTGACTTGGCAAGATTTGCCCACTCTTCTTTGCAAAAACACTCCAAATCTGTCAGATTGCGAGGGCATCTCCTGTGCACAGCCCTCTTCAGATCACCCCACAGATTTTCAATCGGATTCAGGTCTGGGCTCTGGCTGGGCCATTCCAAAACTTTAATCTTCTTCTGGTGAAGCCATTCCTTTGTTGATTTGGATGTATGCTTTGGGTCGTTGTCATGCTGAAAGATGAAGTTCCTCTTCATGTTCAGCTTTCTAGCAGAAGCCTGAAGGTTTTGTGCCAATATTGACTGGTATTTGGAACTGTTCATAATTCCCTCTATCTTAACTAAGGCCCTAGTTCCAGCTGAAGAAAAACAGCCCCAAAGCATGATGCTGCCACCACCATGCTACACTGTGGGTATGGTGTTCTTTTGGTGATGTGCAGTGTTGTTTTTGCGCCAAACATATCTTTTGGAATTATGGCCAAAAAGTTCAACATTGGTTTCATCAGACCATAACACCTTTTCCCACATGCTTTTGGGAGACTTCAGATGTGTTTTTGCAAAATGTAGCCTGGCTTGGATGTTTTTCTTCGTAAGAAAAGGCTTTCGTCTTGCCACTCTACCCCATAGCCCAGACATATGAAGAATACAGGAGATTGTTGTAACATGTACCACCCAGGCAGTACTTGCCATATATTCCTGCAGCTCCTTTAATGTTGCTGTAAGCCTCTTGGTAGCCTCCCAGACCAGTTTTCTTCTCGTCTTTTCATACATTTTGGAGGGAGCTCCAGTTCTTGGTAATGTCACTGTTGTGCCATATTTTCTCCACTTGATGATGACTGTCTTCACTGTGTTCCATTGTATATCTAATGCCTTGGAAATTCTTTTGTACCCTTCTCCTGACTGATACCTTTTAACAATGAGATCCCTCTGATGCTTTGGAAGCTCTCTGTGGACCATGGCTTTTGCTGTGGGATGTGACTAAGAAAATTTCAGGAAACACCAACTAGAGCAGCTGAACTTTATTTGAGGTCAATCAGAGGCACTTTAAACGATGGCAGGTGTATGCTGCCTCCTATTTAACACGCTTTGGAATGTGATTGCTCAATTCTGAACACAGCTACATCCCCAGTTATAAGAGGGTGTGCAGACTTATGCAACCTCATTATTATTTTTTTCTTCCCTCCACTTAAAAGATTTCAGTTTGTTTTTTCAATTGAGTTGTACAGTTTATAGGTCACATTAAAGGTGGAAAAAGTTCTGTAATGACTTATCTTTGTCTCATTTTTTTACAGCACAGAAACCTGATATTTTAACAGGGGTGTGGAGACTTTTTATATCCACTGTATATTACCAATTCGTCAAGGGTATGCAAACTTTTGAGCACCACTGTAAATATACCCCTATTTGTTTAAACAAACATATAGTTATTTCGGGGATACAACCATCCTTTCAAAGTAATCTGCACCCTAATAAGGGGGATCTTGCATCTTTTAAAATTATGGAAGTTCTGGGCATCTTTTCATCGTTTTTTGGTATATAGAAGGTGTACCCAATACTACAAATATGTTTTATTTATTTATGGGATTTATGTGTTCTTTGAAGAGTCTCTGAATAAAGAAGTGTCTCAGTAGCAGTAATACATTGTGTCTCTGCTAATTAGTATTCAAACTGCGTCCATTATAATTTCATAAATCTTTACATGAATGTTCTTGTTGACCCCTGAAGAAGGTGATAGAACTCAGAGAGAAATGGAATTAAACTCAGTTCTCTTGGGCTGCTTCACTAAATTTGTCAGTTTACTGTATGTAGGATACATTTATTATGCTAATTGAAGAACTAGTTTTAACCCTTAAGAGGATTAAAAATATTTGAGATTCCATCCAAATCTATCTATCTATCTATCTATCTATCTATCTATCTATCTATCTATCTATCTATCTGTTTGTGTGTATATATATATAATGAACATTGATTAAGAACTTCCTTTCAGGATTCTCTTTTTTGATTTGCACAAACTATATTTTATGTTTAGTTCTAGGTCGCTTGCTCTACTCAGTCTACACATACACCCAAGACCATCTCATAAGATCTGTTGGTTAACAGTGTCATTACTATTTTGATGATACCCAAATCTCCTTCCCCCTAACTTGCATCACAACCTGTCTATCCAACTTTTACTCAAAATTGGCCTTGAACAAAGACTAATATTCTAATAAACTCACCCTCTATCACATCCCCAGCACCTGCCATCATGTTTACAGTAGACAACTCTTCCATAACACTTACATCCCAAGTATGCTACATTAAAATTGCTCTGGATTCTGCACTTTCCTTTACTCCTCACATCCAGTTACTTACCAAAAACTCACAAATACACATGCAAGCACTTGACTCTTCCCACTCCAATCCATCTTAAATGACTTGCTAGGCTTATCCATCTCACCACGTTTTCAATCCCTTCACTGAATTTCCATATCCTCTTGGATTAAGTTCAAACTCCTGACTGCCTTACCAGGCCACCATCAAGCAACCCTCTCTTCTTTTGCCTCTAACATCTTTTTTTTTTTTTTTTTTTATAGTAAATTTTTATTTGTTTTCAGACAAACATGACAAAAAATAGAAAAAATAAAAGGACAAAAATCTACAAAGTAAATCGCATCTTAACAACTTAATAAAATTGTTGACATATTTTAAGAACAAGATGCCAAGAATATTCCACAAACCATCAAATACAAGAAAAAAGAAAAAAGAAAAAAAAAAATCTTTATCTTTTAAGTCGAACTAGATAAAGATTTATTTATTTATTTATTTTTATTTTTTTTATTGTTGTATTTAATGGTTTGTGGAATATTCTTGCCATCTTGTTCTTAAAATATGTCAGCAATTTTATTAAGTTGTTAAGATGCGATTTACTTTGTACATTTTTGTCCTCTAACATCTATGACAGAGCTATACCATGATTTTTCTGAGTCACAAACTTTACAAAGGTCTCTTCCCCACCCCCAGTATAACTCTCATTATCAGTTGAGTAGATGCACCTGGATAAACCTAATTTAAGACTGCTCCTGGAGTTTGGGTGTGACTGCTGATGGATGGAGTATTTGCATGTAGATGGAAAAACTCACAAAGAAAGAAGTGTGTGCAGTTTGCTTGAAGATAGAAAAAGACACACACATAGATAAGTGTTTGCAGTTGTCTGAAGCTGGAGTAAAGACACAACTTGGAGTAGAGTGGAGACCTGGAAATCTGATTATGTACAAACCATCATTTTTGCCTCACCCAGCTGGATAGTAAAGGGACAGTCTATCGGTTAAGCTACTGCTTCAGTGTAAGCTAGATCAGTTATTTCTGTTTGTTTTGATTTATTATTTTTTATCACTAACTGAAATTGTAAAATTTGGAAAGGTATATACAGCCTATTCTAATGTATTCCTCTATCAAAGTGCCCGAAACACGAGCACAAACCTAGAGGAGACTGGTTGCATGCAATTTAATGGCTATTGAAGTCAACAGACGCTCTGCACAAACAGCTGTAGGGTTTAAAATGATGTGGAAAATAAGTATTTTTGAACTTGCTGCTAAACTGGTTAGAAGCCTTTATTGTTAGGGATTTTAGAATGCTTGTATCCACCCCAAAATCTGCCATATACACGGTGAGTTGCACCAGTTGGGATGCTCAGTGCAAGTCATTGTGTATATAGCAGGAGAATGAGTGTCTATGATTGCCAAAGCCCTATGGAGCCCATGGCTTCTCTCATTATACTAATGTATGCCAACTGGGTATGCTTTTACTGTTTTTCACTTCCAGTGTGAGAGTTAATTAATCACCTTGGATAAAGTTAGTAGCAGAGCGTGAGAGTTGTTTACAATATCTAACTTTCAGGCACATCTAACATTTCCACAGTTTTTTTTAATAACAACATTCGTTGTGTCCCTTTAATTTAAATATTGGATAAATCTGGTCCAAACTGCCATTATAGAGGCTACAGTAACTGGTGACAGTGACAATACAATTAATGTTACAGTCAATAATAAACCATACAACTAATTATACAGGACTCAGCAGCTCCCATATTCTTCACATATATTTTGAAATGTCTTCTTGTTAATTATATACAAAGGATGTACTAGTGTGAAAACATGAGTTTCAGAAAATAAATAACAACTGATTAAGGAGACTGTGTTCTGTATGTGCAATTATTTGTAATTATTCTTGTACAGCAAAAACAAAAAAAAATAAGCGCCCTTGAATAGCGAGATAAGGCATTGTGTTTAGAGAGTATGTAATGTTCTGGTGAAAGCTGCTCATAGAACAAAGGGACAGAAATAAGAGCACATTGTATAGAAGGCTTTTCATTGCAAATCTTGTATTGTTTGAAAAGGGGAAATAAAATCAAAGATCCCTATGTATCATTAGTGCTATAACAGTGTAGAGATGACTCGGCACTTGGCAGACACAATGCACATATGTGGGTGGATTTTCTTACCATGTACCTGTCAAAACAATAAATGGGGCATTCTTATACAACCTCAATTTGTCCATATTAATTTGTGTTTGAAATATCCCCATTCACTTAGCTGCTCTGGTTCCTAACCATAGTGCCAATCAAAATCTCTTCTGGGTCCCTTTCTGGCATTAGTCCCATATGTTGCTGACCCTACATTATGTTCCTTTGTCATTTGAACTGTATATGAGGAAATAAATCCCTTTTCAGTCCATCTTCTGCAAGCGTCACCCAAGGAAGAAGTCGAAACCAGTAACGTCAATCAAGTTTCTTTTATTACAAGCTTGGAGAACACAACACATATCAAGAAAAATGTGCAGTGGTCTTTCTTCTAATATTAGGCAGTTATAGTTATATAACTATTCTATGGGGTTGGGGAGATATTGTTCTTATACAAACATACAAAGGAAAATGACTAAAATTAACTAGATGCTGAAACTTATGAGAACCTATGTCCTGGCATAAAGCAGGTATTTGTAAAAGAAACAAAATGAACAAAACTGTTATCTAGTTTTGTGAAGGAGTTAGTCAAGGTTTTGTGAGGCATAAACTTTCAGAAAATGTTTAACCGCCTTCCTCTGCCAAGGTGTCAAAGACATTTAGTCATTAGATTATTTGTAAGCCAAGCAATGATATTCTACAAATTTAAAAAAAGGCTTATTATACGAATCAGCATGGCTACATAATAAAGTACAAAATGGGTGATTTCTTACTACATAACATAGCAGAACATATTTTTTCTCTACAACTGAAAGCCAATTAATTTTTTTTTCTATAGTATGCAAGAAAAGGGGTAGTGTCTTAGCTATGTCCAAAAATGTTCCATGGTACACAAGATGGCTGACTGACAAAAGCTGATTAGCTAAGTAAAAAGCTTTGGAGATTCCAACAAGATTTACAAATGGAGAGCAGAATTTTTTACTGCACAAGAAAATGTTAACTGGCCTTTATTTTATTGCCTAAAATCAAACAAATAGTCCCTGTATGGGTATGCCCACTGCATCTCATGGAAACACAGATTTGGTAGCACTGGGTGTGCTGTGTCTCATACTAACCAATCAGTGGCCATTTACCAGCAACATTCTGCAACATGCTGTTGAGACATGGCCCCTGATAGGCCAGGACACTACACTGCAAACCCATCCCTAAAGAGTCTGTGTTTGCATATGGTTCAGTGGGCAGACGTATACAGGGACTATTTATTTGATTTTAGGCAGTAAAAACAGAGCTTATAAGCACTTCGTAATAAAATTAAGTACATAACAGTAAATAGATGCCCAGGATTATTATAAATCTAGCAAAATCCAGAAACCTTCCATATCCCTTTATGCAAATATGGCACGTGTACCCAAACAGGTCTCTATGAATTATATAGTATTTGAAAAGAATATTCTGGTCAGGGATCCCAAATCATTTATGTGGCACCATGGACTAACCATATTCCAAACCCTAACCAGTAACCAAAAACACAATGACCATTACAGAAAAAAATGTTGAAAATTCACAAAAAATGCAAGGGATTTATAATCATTGTGTTTGGGATCATACAAATGAGTACAGATGGGGTCAGAGGTGATGACTAGATCACATTTCTTAATAGGTTTGATGACGGAAGATATTATGGTGGCCGTTCCCTAAGTCACTGACTGAGCAAGAAAACTTTTGTAAGATCAATATTACAACAATAAATGTTAATATAAACATTAAAAGAAACTTGTAAATCTCAAATAATCAAATAATCAGTAGGAACAAACCCTCCCGTACTCTAAAGATGCTGATGAATACTGTGCTGCAGTTTTGGATTAAATCTCATCTCTATCCTGTTCCCATTTATTTTGACTGATGATAATAGTTATGGTATCCTGCCTTTAATGTCAGACTATTTTTTATTTTAGTTTGATGTCCTGATGGCTGAGTATTGATCAACGCATAAATAGTTTTTAACAAAATTAGTTGTTGGGCAAAATCAAACTTTGGCACAGGTAAGTATGAGCTTGCATTTATGTGAATGTACAACTGGAGTGAGCAATAAAATCTGTCTATCTATCTATCTATCTATCTATCTATCTATCTATCTATCTATCTATCTATCTATCTATCTATCTATCTATCTTTCTTTCTATCTATCTATCTATCTATCTATCTATCTATCTATCTATCTATCTATCTATCTATCTATCTATCTACCTGTCTACTTGCCTATCTATCTATCTATCTATCTATCTATCTATCTATCTATCT
Source organism: Discoglossus pictus (assembly GCA_027410445.1). Lineage (NCBI taxonomy): Eukaryota > Metazoa > Chordata > Amphibia > Anura > Alytidae > Discoglossus > Discoglossus pictus. The sequence goes on from CM050167.1 coordinate 18,968,557, forward strand.
ATCTATCTATCTATCTATCTATCTATCTATCTACTTGTCTATCTATCTATCTATCTATATGTCTGTCTGTCTATCTATCTAGTTTGACTGTTTGTGTAAAGAAACAGAGCAAACATGCAAATGTGTTTACCTTTTTGTTGTTGTTGTTGTTTAGTCATTCAGTCACATCTGACTCTCTGTGACCCTATGGACCACAGCATGCCAGGTACAACTGCCAGTTACTGCCCCTCTGAGCTCCATCAAGTTCATATTCATTGCTTCAGTGACCTCATCTATCTACATTTTTATTAACCCCAAACAACATATCAAGACTTCTGATAACTTATGAAAAAAACAATAGTAAGGAAAGCACTACATAATTATAATTTAATGCAGCTAATATCCATGCCATTTCTGGAGTTCTACTTTGTTGTCAAGTGGCTTATGTTACTCAATGAAGCTGTGAGCTATGCAATGTAGGGTCGCCAAAAGAAGGGTAGAAAGTAGCAGAGAGGTCAGACAAATCGTGGTCCACTGGACAAGGATCTGGAAAGCCACTCCAGTATCTCTGTCAAGAAAACTGTATGGATTAGCACAACCAGAGACATAACAATAGATGTGCCTGGTGTGCTGTGGTTTATAGCCTCATGGAAAGTGAACAACAACAATATTCATGAGTATATAACAAATCCAAGAAAAAAATGGAAGATTACAAGAGCCACCTGATCACCAAGAGATATAAATGATTAATTTGTTAGTCATCTGGTAAAACCAATAAAAACAGTCAGAATAAAAAAGGGAATTTGTATTAAGCTCACAGTGGGGATTTAACAGGTATCCTCATATACACAAATATGTAAGAGCCCAATATTTATCCAAAACCAAAATACATTTATTAATATAAAGATACTGCACTATTTTTTTGTCTAGTTTTCAATTTTAAAATAAAGTTCACATTATGGGATCTATTTTAATATTTGAAGAAATAAAATGCTAACAAAACAGTCCTGAAAACACTAGATGTGGTGTCGGTGCTACCATCACCAGGAAAATATCTATGGGCCCTATTCTACTTCCAAATCGTAAATTTCTACGCACTTAAAATCATTCTTAATATTGACACAGATTCTGTTACCTAATTACAATCCAATTACGAGTTCCCCGCCCACAATTATTACCGGCCAGCCAAAGACGCAAATTCTGGCTTAGAACTCCATTGGTTTTAGCACACCTTGAATATTACGAGAGCTAAATAATTGAAGTTACACAAAATCGATATTCTATTAGACCCGTAGAGATATCTTGCAAATGAAAACAGTATCTAATTTCTGTCAAAAATAGTACGAGTTCTAAATAGGACTTGCGAGGGCTTTTTAAAACACTTATTACAGCTGTAACAGCAATTAAACAAACAACACTGTACTTCAAGGCATAGGAAGGCATGGAAATACATTAGAATGAATTGCACAACAATCTCAAACCCACAAATATGTAATTAAAAAATATTATTTTTAACTGTTATTTCTGAGTAATATCGATTCCAGGACTCAAGGGGTTAATACATACCATGAAACCCGCATGCACTAAAACAGATGATCTAATGCATTTTATAGATTGCAAGCACGATCAGCAAATATTACTTATTGGCACTAATTAATTCTTAGCCTCTGATTGCAGATTACGTGTAACTTCCAGGTTTCATACTATTGGATGTGTCTAAGAAGTAAACTATGGGCTTGCTTATATATTGTCAGATCATATGATCACGCCCCTAAAATCAGACTTAAAAAGGCAGGGTGTACATGTTTAGGCTTAAGGAGGTAAATTGTGAACTGGCGTTAATAGAATACATCTAAACATTTATAGCAAAAAAACACCCACAGCCAACATTACAGGTTAGAGACATTTGTGAGCAGCTAATAGAATAGGCAATTGTCATGGTACACTCTTAGACTTTGTAAATTTAAATATATTCTGAAGATAATACCATTACCTGTCTCATGCATTCAAGGCTATGAAAAAGATCAGTATTTACTTTTCCAAAACTCCAATATTTGGTAAATATCCCCAAAAATAGTATGTATATATTTTTTATGTTTTTGGTGACCAGGAATGGGTATTATTGTAAGTTATATAGTACGATTTGGTTTGAACTCACCATGAGCGTGTAAGACATTCAGGTTTTTGGGTTAGCACTGAATGCCCAAGTTTAAAAAAAATAGAGTTTTTGAAGGATATTTGCGAAGCTCAATTTGTGTTAGAATTTGCAATTTGATTGGCATTTTCCGAATGGTCACTTATATTTACTGGATTTTACATTATTGTTTACATTTTAATGAAATAATACTTTATTCTGCTTAAGTTTATTGGTTATATTGGATGACTAAAGGGCACAACAGTGTCTTACACTGTATCAGGGCCCCACTCAGCCTCCTGGCTATTGAGCCCTGGCAGCATGGAGGCCCGACCATTAAGCCCTGGAAGCCTGGAAGCCCGGCTATTGAGCCCTGGAAGCCTGGAAGCCCGGCTATTGAGCACTGGCAGCATGGAGGCCTGGCCATTGAGCCCTGGAAGCCTGGTTATTAAGCCCTGGAAGCCCGACTATTGAGCCCTGGCAGTATGGAGGCCTGGCCATTAAGTCCGGGAAGCCTGGAAGCCCGGCTATTGAGCCCTTGCAGTGTGGAGGCCTGGCCATTAAGCCCTGGAGGCCTGGCCATTATGCCCTGGAAGCTTGGAAGTCTGGCTATTGAGCCCTGGCAGTGTGGAGGCCTGGCCATTAGGCCCTGGAGGCTTGGCCATTAAGCCTTGGAAGCCTGGCTATTAAGCTCTGGAAGCCTGGAAGCCTGGCTATTGAGCCCTGGCAGTGTGGAGGCCTGGCCATTACGCCCTGGAGGCCTGGCCATTAAGCCCTGGAAGCCTGAAAGCCCGGCTATTGAGCCCTGGCAGTGTGGAGGCCTGGCCATTAAGACCTGGAGGCCTGGCCATTAAGCCCTGGAAGCCCGGCTATTGAGCCCTGGAAGCTCTAGCAGTGTGGAGGCCTGGCCATTAGGCCCTGGAGGCTTGACCATTAAGCCCTGGAAGCCCGGGTATTGAGCCCTGGCAGTGTGGTGGTCTGGCCATTAAGCCCTGGAAGCCTGGAGCTGAAAACAACCTTTAACACAATAACTTGCTGGTGTTTGGGTTTGTGGTATTTGAATATTTTATTTCTTTCTGATAAATCATATTTCATGGAAGTTGTGGTAGTTGCCAGGTTCTTTACTGTTTGAACTGTGACTTGAAGCTCTATGCTGCATCTGATCAGGCATCAGTCTAAAATATAAGAGTCACATTCAATTCCAGGCCCGTAAGTCGATCGCAGATGGCTGTATGTCTGCGGGTGTGTTAGGGCTCCCGTTGGTCTCCGATTGCGATGCTATTCAATTGCTCAACCCCGCAAGTTACTGTACCAAAGCCAAAACTGTAAACCATGCACTGGTGGCCTGATATGTATTAACTCATTGATACCTGAGATTGATTTAACCCCGAAATGAAACACAAAAAAACATTTAATATCCTTCAGATTCTGCGGGCTTGAGACTGTTGTGCAATTAAGTCTAATGTCTGTCATCGCTTTCCCCGTTATTTACAGTGCAGTAGTGATTGTTTATTTGCATTTACAGTGCTACGAATAGGTGATTAACCCCCTTGCGAGTCCTATCTGGTACCCGTAGGATTTTCTCCTTTTTTTGTCATTTACGGGTGTGAAAACATTTGCGGGCTTGGGGAAATCGAGCAATTGTATAGCAGTTTGCGCAATTTTAACCTTGCAAAAGTGAAAGATCAAAGGCTTCGGGAGGTTGTAAGTTACGGGTTTAACCACTGCAATATTTTCAAGGCCGGAAAAAAAGCCGGAAAAAAAACGCAAATTGAATAGCAAATTAACTTGCAACCGCACTTACGGGCTACTTGTGAAAGCTCAGTTGAATGGGGGCATAAGTAAACTATATTATTATAACCTTGGTTTGTGCAAATGACACATTATCACCATGCAATATATAATGTTAAAGGGATATGGAAGATTTCTGGATGTTACTTGGTATATATGTATATGTTTACTTTTATGTACCTTATTTTATTAAGAAGTGCTTATAAACTCTGTTTTTACTGTCTAACATCAAACAAATAGTCTCTGTATGGGTCTGCCGTCTGCAGCTCACAAAGACACAGACTGTTGTGTTGTGTCTCATACTAAACAATCAGTTACCATCTCTCAGGAATATGTCTCCTGATAGGCTGCAAATCCAGCCCTATAGAGTCTGTCTCGTCATACACTGCAGTTGGGAGACCCATGCAGGGACTATTTGTTTGATTTTTGACTTCTTAATAAGATAAAGTACATAAAAATAAAAAGATACATTGGGATATTATATACCTAGTAACATCCAGGAACCTTCCATATCCCTTTAAAGTGACCGTCTCGTAATGCTCTACATGTCTTTAAATATCTTAAGGAGGCCGATTTTGATGTTTAATATAAATGTACAAAATGCTTTTAACACAAATAAATATCTGATGTGATGTCATCATGCACAATAATACACAGTGCAGAAGGTCATATTTTGCATTGTGTATATACGCACTATAGGTCTGTGCCACAAATATAACAATTAGAAAGAACAAACCCTCCTGTTCCCTAAAGATGCTGACAAGACACTTGCTGCAGTTTTGGATCACATCACAAATCCATCCCGTTCCCAGTAAAGTGCATTTATTGTGACTGATGATAAAGGTTATTGCATCCTGCCTTAATGTCAGACAATTATTTATTTTATTTTGATGTCCTGATAGCTGAGTATTGATCAAGGAATAAATCATTTTTAACAAAATGAACTGATTGAACTTGGGAAGAATCATACTTTGGCTCACAGGTGTGCTATGTGCTTAGAATCAGGATTTTACTCCTTATAAAGGGGGGGGGGGGGGTCCGTTGGGGTTACTCAGCATCCCAGTATTTATTATGGCCCCTATTCAATTGTCCAAATCGTAATTACATGAACCTGTAATTGAGCCCAAAAATGTTTCTGATATTTAATTGGCCACATTTAGCTACTCGCATTCCAGTTGTGAGTTACAGGCTCAAAACCCCTGCGGTTGTCAACTGTAACTCCATCCTATCTCCTCCTTTGATGTTTCAAGCTCGTAAATGGTACCAGTGCTAAAGAACAATCCATGTAGCCCGCATCTGCGTAAATGGCAAATGTATCAAATATTTAAACCAGTACTAGACAGGATCGGCAAGTGGGTTAAAAACTGCAAAAGCAAATAAACACACACTACTGTACCTAAAAATACTGGGAAAGCGATGAAAGACATTATAATTAATCGCACAACAGTCTCAAACATTGCAAATCTGCAATAAAAAATTATTTATTTAAAGTTTTATTTCCGTGTTATATCAATCCCAGGATTTAAGAGGTTGCCCGTTATCATGTTTAGTTATTCAACTAAAAAAGAGCATGTCTGAAAAAAGAGAGGTCTTTAGAAGTTTCTCAACCTGTTTAGACTGGTTGGTTATCTTACAATGCTTATGGGGATGAAAATTTAGAACATTTTCCATATGGTTATAGTTCATATGCCCTTTCTGGATCGCTACCTTGTCATGGAGAAGGGGCTTGTGTAACTCAACGAAGCTGTGAGCTAAACCATGTAGGGTCACCCAGGTCATAGCAGAGAGGTCAGATAAATTGCAGATTGGCAACCCACTACAGTATATTTGCCGAGAAAACCATATGGATAAGCAAAACCAGAAACACAGACAGATGTGCCTGGTGTGCTACCTCATGGTCAACGAGAGTCAGACATGACTGAAGGACTCAACAACATAGTTCATATGACGCAAAGGAGCCCAATACATTTTTATTTGGATGCCCGGAAATCTATTGGCACCTCTGTAGCCATGCCCCCGCCTGAAGAACTGCACTACAGTATATATATATATAGAAGGTAGGAACGCACTAACATATATCGCCTTCCATAGTGGAGACGCCTTCATAGTGAGGAAATCTGTGATGAGTATTGTTATCTGTTTGCAGTTCAGATATAGTTTTTACCTTAATATTATCTATAACAGTGATGATAATCTAATCTATAACCATGGGGTTCCCTATGGACCCCCGTGGCACCTAACACTGAGTGATATGTAACTAACTGGCTGTATAGTACGGGTGGCTGCCGGCCAGGCACACAATATAAATAGCCAACCTCTGCAGCAGAAACTCTGCAATAAATACATGAACTTATTAGTACTGAAATCTTCATCTATATTTTAACATGTATAGCATGGATATTCCCCTCAAGGTACAGGCTGGTGATATCAACATTTTAACCTCTTCATTGCTATATAAAACTGGCGGCATAGGCTGCCAAACACTGCATTGGATACCATTTATTAATTACGAGAAGTATTTAGTTAACAATAAGGCAGCTTAGTTGGAGAGTTAAGGGAATATACCACAGATCCAAATTATTATTATTATTATTATTATCATCCATGATTTGTAATGCACCAATATATTCCATAGTGCTATACAGGGGTTAAGTACAATGCAAAAAACTATTTTAAGACATTGCAAAGGAATGCAAAATAAAATGCACATAAAGCTTTCCCCAAAGCACCTTACAAGATTGAAAACTCTCAAATTTACTATCTATTCTTACATATTTTAATGGAAATGAAACCTTTACCTATAAATAAGTATATTGACAACGTATTGTTCTTAAAAACAAGAAGTGAATATTGCGATTTTTAGGTAGAAATTACTTTTCAAGATTCTGCTTTCTTGCCTTCTTCTTTATCACAGTGTTTGAAGAGTAGGGGAGGAGGGTGACAAAAGGAGCAAAGCTGGTGGTTAAATCCTAACAAAAAGAGATTATTAACCACTTGGCTAATCAGCCGCACTGTACAAACTAAAGAATCACCTGGGATAAGACACAGAGCCAGGAGGAAGGATCCTGAAAAGTAATATCTGCCTAAAAATAGCAACATTCAAGGTCACTTATCTAAATGATAATTTAGATTGTTTTAAGCAAATATATTTATTTAATAATAATTGTAATGTTGATCATAATTGAGACTTTTGCTTTGCTCCTTTATCTGGACTTCAATGCTTCAAAACGATATGACTATATTACTTAATTTTTAAGTCTAATTGACACATAGTATCAAACCATTAAAACCCTACTCCAAAGAAGATCTAGTTTTGGTAGAAACTGTTAAATACATCCAGGTCTATTGAAGACTCATATTTATAGAATACATTTATTTTTAAGAACTATACTTAATACAATGCAAACTGTGCTGGGGTACAGTAAAACATGGGTATGGCAATATGTAATTTGACAGACTGACACATATAGTGTTAACAACCCTGACATTGACCTCACAATCATACACATGCCACTTTATACAAAGTGCCTTGCATGACTGAGAGTTTGCTACCTTACAGATTAAGGGTTAACAAAACAAAAGGTGAAGTAATTAAAGGGGCAGAACAAGGGCTTGGCAGGTAATTGAAAAGAGAGTAGAGGGTTAATTAGTAATTAATCATAGGTAGGTAGGTGGTGGGTATGGACAGGGTGGGTGAGAGGGCAAAAGAGTGGTGGCCTGTGAGGGTCTAGAGGAAAAGAAACCAAGGTGAATAGAACTGGGTGAATGGAAGTTGCTTCTAAGCTGTATTACAAATATTTCTTAATTGCATTCTCCCCTATGCAGCTCATGAAGATAGTGCACTTCTAAGTACATGGGTTGCACTGTCTTATAGTAACCAATCAGTGGTAACATTCTGCAACATGCTCCTTGAGAGAGATCTTTGACACTGCACTAGACAATTGTCTAGTTGTCTAGTGCAATGTAATGCACTAGACAATGTATTCATGAGTTACAGGAGCAACAGAGGGCAGTCCCTCCCAAAAAAGGTAAGAAAATATGATTTTAGGCAAGAAAACAACATTTTTAGGAACTTTTTAATAAAAGTGAATGGATATACAGGGATATTATATGCCTAGTAAAATCCAGAAACCTTCCATGTCCCATTAACCCCTTTGCTGTCAGACAGAACCTGCAGCAATCTGAACCCTGTCCTGTGTGTGTGTAGACCTTGTATTTACAAAAGATTCAGTATTGATCCCAAGGGCATTAGGTCGGTTCAGTAGTAAACAAGTATCTGTTTCGATTTGTTTAATCACAGAAAAAATATCAATATCTACAACTTATTATAAATTAATCATAGGCCTAGAAGTTTTCTTTTAGCACTTAGATCTGCTGTAACCACTTAACTGCTGGACAAATTGGGTCTAATGAAACCTTTACTGCAGAGTATAAATATTTTATACTATATACATTTACAGTATATTCATGTAAGAAAAATGAGGTGGGAATTTACTAAAGGATTGTGGGGCTAACTTGCCTGAGATTTTTGTTGTTGTTGGTCGTTCAGTCATGTCCGACTCTCTGTAACTCCATGGACTGCAGCAAGCCATTTACTGCACATTTAAGCTCCATCAAGTTCATGTTAATTGGTTCAATTACCTCATCTTTCCATTTCTGCCACTGTTTACCCCATCTTCACATGCCTTCAATCTTCCTGGATCAGTCTTCTCTAAGGAATCCTGTCTTTCCATGAAATTACTAAAATATTTTAGCTTCAGCCTCATGATCAAATCTTCCAGTGGAAAGTTTGGCTTCATTTCCTGTAGCATTGATTGATTGGATCTTCTTTTAGCCCAAGGGACTCTAAACAGTTTTCGCCAACACCACAATTCAAAGGCATCAATTACCCGGCGCTCACACTTCTTTATGGTCCATAAAGAACCAGGGTGTTAACAGCCTGCTAGAGGGGATCAGATCAGTGCAGTGCCGGAACAAGCCTTCAATTCACCGGGGTTGGGAGAGGTCACAGGGCAATTCTCTGGCCATGATTTCAGTTTAACACTGTGTGAACACAGGAGGAGCAATTAGTGTACAACAGACTCTAATTGCCTCATCTGTATTCAAACAGTGTTAAAATGAAATTACAGTCCATCTCGTGCTTCCTGAAGAGAGGTTTGAGAGCCGCTGGTCTACAGCATATTGTCTGGAACAAAATAACTTACTATGTTTTAGACAATGATTAGTCAAATATAAAGTGATCAAAATACTAGAATAAACATGCCAAAATATAAGGTGAAGACCTTTCCTGTTCTCAGTCCATCATGCTGCACTTCCTTTTTACAGTTAGATTTAGGGTGTAGAGTTATGGTTAGGGTTAAGGTTATGGTTTATGGTTTAAGGTTAGTGTTTAGGGTTAGGGTAGTGCAGATAACAGTTTCTACATACTAAAACAGTGTCACTGGCAGTGAAGTGGAGCAGCAGGCAGGTGGTGCACCAGCATGTGGTGGCAGATAACAAAAAATCCTAAGGTGCTAATATTTAAGTAAAAAAGTATTAGGGCTGGATATTTCCTGATTGCTGAGTGCAGGTGGTCACTGGGTTACAAATGACCCAATTTACAGATGCCCCATACTTAAAGGCATATTTAAGTTTCATGGATCATGAATGCATTTGATAGAAAATAATCAGTAGTGTATGAAAACATTTTTGCATGAAAAAATAACAACATAATAATTATGCTTACCCTAAAGTTTACTAAATCTCTTTAGTTTACAAGCAGTTAGTTTTAAGAGTTAACACCCCTGCAAATCACTGCTAAAATTAGCATAAAATTCAAAATTAATTTGGGCCAATAACAGGCTATATATTGTATCCATCTATGATAGCAGTTTGTGTAGCAAGGAATCATGGGATGGGTAGTCCCCTGCTCAAGGAAGCAGGAGGAACCAGACACTGCTGTGTTGGATCTTTTGCATTGTGCTGCTGTTGATTGGAAGGTTATTAAATGGACCCAAATGCAGTGTTTCTATTGGTAGGTAAAATGTGTCTATGTAATCAGCTCTAGGTGTGTGAAAAATAAAAATAAGTCTGTGTGTGTATAGAATGACTCCATGTCATGTGCGTGTCTGATATTAGAAGCGGGTGTTAGATTAGAGAGAGGTAAATCAGGGAAACTTAGATATACCTTTAAGAATGGGCTCCAAGACTTTTTATTAATTAATTCATTATTCTTATTCTTATTCTTATTACTGTACTAGCGACTTGCCCATCAAAAATGACGGGCAATAACATTTTAAGCCATGGCAATGCTGTTTGCCACACAATGTAAAGCTTTTGCTACTTTGAGGACCTTTGGCGCTCATTGCGAGCCTCTCCTCTCATGTACTTTTGCTCCTCTGAGCACCTTCAGCGCTCATTGCAAGCCTCTCCCTTCTTGTCCTTTAAGTTTTGTGCTTTGCAACGATCATCTTCGGCACTCATCGCAAAGACAGATATATAAGTACAGTGTTAAATATACATTTTTTTTAGTGCAGTGTAAATTAGAGAATGTTTTCAGCTCTCAGAGCATAATAAAGTGATTTAAATATGTAACTGCTTTGAGAGTGCTATCGCTGGCAGCCAATGAGCAGTAATCCAGATATATAACTGCAGTGTAAAAAGTAAAACGTTTTTAGTGCAGTGGAAATTATATTTTTTTTATTTTCAAATTCGGCTTAAACTCACGTGCAACCTCACTCCCAGACGTCCTGGCTGTCCCCCATGTGCTGTGTGTGAGTTTTTTTTATTTTTTTATTATTGTTTTTTATATGTTTTTGTTTTTCAGGTTTTTCTATTTGCGTTGTTTGTATTTTTGTGACCTCTTACTTTTTTTTCTAAGTTCCGCGCCTGGCAATTATTTTTTACTAAGTGCCTCATTCCTCAACAGCCTGCAGCCTAAGGCAATCCTGTGATTCCTAACTGCTTGGAGGCTAAATCCCGCGTTTTTTAATGCCTCAACGGCTCGCCTTTCATCGAGAGGCTCGCAGGAGCGCCTCTGGCGCTCATTTCTGCCTAGGTCCTGCCTGTTTCAATGCCTCAATTGCTTGCCTCACTTTGCGAGGCTTTCAGCCAATAAGCGCCTTTGGAGCTCATCTGCTAAGTGCTCCAAGCTCGGAAGAATTCCGTGCTTCAACGGCTCGCCTCGGCTCGCAAGCGTGAAGACGATTCGCAGTTTGACCACTATTATATGTGATAACACTGTATTATGATTGCCACATATGAGCCATTTTAGTATTGTCATTATTATTATTATTATTATTATACATCAGGGATCAGATCCAAAATTACAAATCCAAATTAAAGATGTTCTCATGAACATATTTTGTTCTAAAAAAAGGGGATTGCCTGTTTATATATGCTGAAATAACAATAGGTTCCTGATTATAAATTCAATTACCAATGAATCTGTTTTAGCAATAGATACATGTTATTATTATTAACTTTTATTTGTAGTGCGTCAACATATTACTTAGCGCTTTACAGGGGATAAGCACAAGGCAAATACAATATAAAAAACTGCAAAAAATGGAGGGCCTTGATTTGTGCTGTCTTTGTAGGAAGTTCTTTTTTCCAAAGCACCCTACAAGATTAGAAACTTGCTACATATAATCTAAAAGGAATGAAAGAGGCAGAAATCTGGGGAAAAGAAGATAAGGAATAGCTAGGAAGTAAATGAAAGTTTGCTTTGGTAGGAAAGTGTGGAAAGTTGGAAAGGTTTTTCGTTTAATGGGAGAGGGAAGAGATAACATAGAAAGTAATTTGAGGTGACTGGCTCTAGTATGTATCATGTTATCTTCTTCTAGTGGTCAGATAATGTAACCTGCATATTGGAAAGTTAGGAGTTTAGCATTACAGAGTGGGGGAGGGTACATTTTAGACATAGCAGAGGTGCAAAAATCACATGAATTATGGACAGTGTTAGCAGCCCTGGGGCTGAGAGTAGCAGATGAAAGGTGGTACTGAATGAGGGGCCAGGGATAGGAGCTATAATTCCTCTTCTACATAGACATGACCTCATGTATATATGTGTATATATATATATATATATATATATATATATATATATATATATATATATATGTGTGTGTATATATATATATATATATATATATATATATATATATATGTGTGTATATATATATATATATATATATATATATATGTGTGTGTATATATATATATATATATATATATATATATATATGTGTGTATATATATATATATATATATATATATATATATGTGTGTATATATATATATATATATATATGTGTGTATATATATATATATATATATATATATATATATATATATATATATATATATGTGTGTGTATATATATATATGTATATATATATATATATATATATATATATATATATATATATATATATATATATATATATATATAAATAATCTTTATTTTTATATATGTTACAATCTGATTTTGGTGTAAATTGCAATAAATCAATACAGCTACCTTCTACAGTTTTGTTTTTAGTAAAGAAAAGATGCTGTCATTTTAAAGATGTTCGATTGCATTACATATTTCTTTTAAAAGGTCCTTATGAATCCTTTTTATTTACTATGCAATTGTTGCAATTTGATTATTACAATAAACAAGTTCAGCTATCTTCTGCAATATTGTTTTTGATAAAGGAAAAAAATGCTGTCGGTTTGAAAGTAGAGCATTTCATAAACATTTCATACATTGTTTCCTTTGAAAAGTCCCTACAAAGATACAAACATCAAAGCCAGTATATCGTTATAAGAAACCAAATGTCATTTAAACAGAACAAAGGTTGCATTTGGCAAATCATTTAACATGTTTGAAGTAACAATGTATCATTTTGCTTAACTTAGCAGTTTAAGTTTCTATTTGTAAAAATACATTGTTACTCATTCAGATTTCCCCTCTATCTCTGTGGCTCCTGATAATAACAAATTTATATGGAAGTGTCATGGCCAAAGAGACGAAGATCAATGTATCAAGGCCTGGACTGAATAAGCTGATGTTGGATTGGGACAGACATCTTGGTGTTGAAGTCGGGGAGCACTGTTATTGTAACGATATACAGTATCTCACAAAAGTGAGTACACCCCTCACATTTTTGTAAATATTTTATTATATCTTTTCATGTGACGACACTGAAGAAATGCCCCTCTGCTACAATGTGAAGTAGTAAGTGTACGGCCTGTATAACAGTGTAAATTAGCTGTCCCCTCAAAATAACTCAACACGCAGCCATTAATGTCTAAGACATTGGCAGCAAAAGTGAGTACACCCCTAAGTGGAAATGTCCAAATTGGGACCAAAGTGTCAATATTTTGTGTGGCCACCATTATTTTCCCGCACTGCCTTAATCCTCATGGGCATGGAGTTCACCAGAGCTTCACAGGTTGCCACTGGAGTCCTCTTCCACTCCTCCATGATGACATCACGGAGCTGGTGGATATTAGAGACCTTGCACTCCTGTATATGTATTGTATATACTGTTACTCTGTATTATGTATGTGGTTATTCCAGAGAGAGGGGGGGGGGGGGGGGGGGGGGGGAATGACTTGTAAAACTGACTGTTGCAGAGTGGTGTTGTGCACCTGGGATGTTCTGTTGGACATGTGCGGATCTGTTCCCAAAAGCAACTGAGAATGCCCCTTGGCCTGATTGGTAGTTACTAAATATTCCATCTCACACATAGGGATCTCTTGATTGGCTAATCAAGAATGCACATTGTTGGCATTGGTTGCTCATAACTAGGGACAGAGGATAAATATGTAGGATATCACATATATAATTTTTAGTTCAAGGACGTAGGTCAGTTCAAGAACATAGGGCCGCAACTGCGAGCCTTGAAAAGCGAGGCGAGCAGTTCAGGCACGACACTGCAAGGCTTGCAGGACATAGGCTGCAATGAGCGGCAAAGGCGCTCATTGCACTTTGAGCCTCACGAAGCTAGGCAAGCAGTTGAGGCACATGGGAATTGGGCTGCAATGAGTGCCGAAGGTGATCATTGCAGCACTTTGTGAGGGAAGCACAATTACGTCCCGTAGGACTTAGGACCAGAGGCAGGTATATGGACTGTGGGCCTCGCAAAAATATGACTTTAACGGCCGAATCACTGAACAGTAAAGTACATGGGGAGATGCCCACAATGAGCGCTGAAGGTGCGCAGTGGACCCTTGGCCTCTCATTGTGTCGCAAACAGCATTGCTAGCCTTACAATTTTACTAGTGAATAATAGAAGTCAGTTATAGTTTACACATAAACAATGTATGGGGCTATTTACTGTGTGCCTGTATCCTGTTCTTGAACTTCTAGCATCCTGCCTGCATCCTCTCAAACAATAACCATGTAAGACCATGCACAATAAGCCCTGACCAGCATATGGACTTTTCTTGAGACAAACATGTCCAAAGTTTGTCCCCTCTCTACCACGTCTCAGTTTTTTCATCCTGTTACCAGTAAATTGTCCAGCCCTGGAAAGAAAATAAACAATACCCTGCCGATCATCTAATTGTGCAGCAATATTTTTTGAACTGAGGTGCAGTTAACAGAATGGATCCAACCTCCATAAATAATATATGAGCACTCGGTCATGGAGCTGGCCTGAAGTTTAAATGCCTGGGGCAAAGAAGAGCTGGAATCACAGCTTGAAAATACAACTAAGCTTATCCGTGGTGTTTTCAAGTTTTTTTTAAAATGACTATATATACTGTGACTTAGAAAACTATCAAAAGTTGTGCCACAGTTTCAAGGACCAGTAAAGCTGCTGTAGCTCAGTGTAGCCGATTTTAAAATTTATATTAATTATTTCTATTTTGGTTGAGCTTATGTTGTCCCTTTAATGCTGTGTGAATGCAAGTGAGGCAAATAACATTAAGGAGACTTTAATTGCCTAACCTGTATTTCAACTGTGTTAAACCTAAATCATAGTCTGTCTTGGAGTCCTTTAGGAGAGGGTTTTGGAATTCTCACTTTATAGAATACATCTTCTTATATATTTATTCTTCTAAGCCAGATTAATGTCATGCATGCACCAAATGGGCAACATGTAATTTGATTGTTACCACCTCTTCTAATTGCATTTATTTACCCATACAGTATGGTATTCCCAGTAGTAACCATAGTGGACCATAAAGAAGGCTGAGCGCCATAGGATTGATGCCTTTGAATTGTGGTGTTGGTGAAAACTACTTAGAGTCCCTTGGACTGCGAGAAGATCCAATAAATCAGGAAATCAAAACAAACTGTTCACCGGAAGGTGTGATCATGAGGCTGAAGCTCACATATTTTGGCCATATCATGAGACTGCAGGATTCACTAGAGAAAACTCTGATGCTGGGAAAGACTGAAGGCACAAGAAGAAGGGGGCGGCAGAGGCGGAGATGGACAGACAAGGTCATTGAAGCAATGGACATGAACTTGATGGAGGTGACTGAACAACAACAGCAGTACAATGACCCTAATTATATGGGTTCTGGTAAACAGACACACCAATTACCTGATCAGAATAAAATTGTAAAAAACAAATATAAATTAGGCTAAATTAAGGTTTTAATGTTTATGTTAAAGGGGCACAGCAAAGGTTCACAGCAATATTTTTGCTGAGGTTTTGTGAAAAGTTTCTCCTCCTCTACTAGTAACTGTAACATAATTAAGAAACTTGCATAGTGGTGGGTGGTAAAGGAGGAAGAACACATCCTGCTAATATAGACAACAATAATGTCAGATGCTTTAGCATAAATAAGCCTGTGTGATTATGCTAGTGATATTTGCTACTCAGTAGCTCATGACTCAGTGCTGCCAGCACCACACCCGCCTCACCCCCCCCCCCCCCAAGTACCCTGCTGTGGCACAAGAGCTTGCTGTCTGGATTTTTGTAACATGGGGAACCTAAGACCTTACAATACGACTCAGACTTTATTTTAAGGTAAAAGAGCTTGTAATGTGTTATTTCTTAAAATGTTCCTCGATCTAGCAACCACCATGAGGGAATTACTTTGAAAGGTTAATTAATAAATACATTATAAATTAACACATTCTGCATACATTTATTTCATACAAACCTAAAAAAAAATCACATGCACATGTTTATTTCTGCCAAATATTAATAAAGAACATGATAAAGTGTCTATGCATCACATATAAAGTTGTGGATCTTGCGATGTTGGTGACGTTTGTGATGTTGGTCATGCTGTTGCGTCCCTCGTGAAGCGAGGGCACACATGCGAACCTCCCGATGCAAGGCGAAACAGCCGAGCAGCACTTAGATTCCAATGAGCCCCGATGGCGCTCATTGCTGCCAGCGGCGCCGTCACACATGGTCCAGGGGTTAAGATTTGGTGGTGTTCCCTGGTGGTCCAGTGGTTAGGATTTGGTGGTGGTCCCTGGTGGTCCAGGGGTTAAGATTTGATGGTGTTCCCTGGTTGTCCAGGGGTTAGGATTTGGGGGTGGTCCCTGGTGGTCCGGAGGTTATAATTTGGTGGTGGTTCCTGGTGGTCCTGGGGTTAAAATTTGGTGGTGTTCACTGGTGGTCCAGGGGTTAGCATTTGGGGGTGGTCCCTGGTGATCCAGAGGTTATCATTTTGTGGTGGTTCCTGGTGGTCCAGGGGTTAAGATTTGGTGGTGTTCCCTGGTGGTCCAGTGGTTAGGATTTGGTGGTGGTCCCTGGTGGTCCAGAGGGTTAGGATTTGGGGGTGGTCCCTGGTGGGCCAGTGGTTAGGATTTCATGATGATTCCTGGTGGTCCAGTGGTTAAGATTTGGTGGTGCTCCCTGTGGTCCAGAGGTTAGGATTTGGTGGTGGTCCCTGGTGGTCCAGAGATTAGGATTTGGTGGTGGTTCCTAGTGGTCCAGGGGTTAGGATTTGGTGGTGGTCCCAGGTGCTGCAGTGGTTAGGGTTTGGTGGTTGTTCCTGGCAGTCCAGTGGTTATGATTTTGTGGTGTTCTTTGGTGGTCCAGTGCTTAAGATTCAGTGCTTTCACTGCTTCGATCTAGGTTTGATTGCAGTCAGGGAACCAAGAGGTCAATCCACCCTGAAACCAAGCAGGGTTGAGCCTGGTCAGTACTTGGATGGGAGACCACCTAGCAATATCAATAGCTGTATGGACATAAAGATGTGCCTGGTGTTTTATGATCCACGAGGTCACAGAGAGTCGGACATAACTTAACAACCATCCATAAAGGGAACTGTGTTTGGATTACCTTATGTAAATTTAGAAAAAATAGAAATCACCCTGTGACACGATATCAGATGCCATCTTTCTAATGCAACAAAGAAATACATTATTTGTCCCTTTACATTTAGGTGAAACTTGCCTTTTAATCCAATTATTAAAGCACACGTATATTATTCCTTTGCAGACACAATGTACCTTTATTGCTTTGCATTGAGAACACACAGCTCTAAGACATTTGTAGAATATTACTTTTTATTGATATAAAAGTAACAGAATTAGTGTTTGATTACATAGTAGACCCGCGCTCCGCTCCGTAGTATAATATTCTCACTGATCAAGCTATCTCTTAACAGGAGCTGTCAATCAATGGCAACGGCTTTAAGCTGTTTGTGAAAAAAATAATCTATAAATCATTCCAGCAACTCATAAACAAGGCAAGAGAATCCCGCTGGGTTAGTGCGTAGCGCTATTTATTACTGTTCTATTTCTGATTTCTATGCTGCCGTAACATTTATAGTACATTGTATATGGAAAAGGGTCTTCATGTAATGGGTTTAATCAGGTCTTTCTGGGGGGCGGGGGCATCGAAAACATATTAATAAGCAATGCAGGTGTCATTAAGAAATCATTTCACTCATTGTTTCTAAGAAAATAAAAAATAGACCAATAAGATTTAAAATATAAAAAAAAGTCCCCTGGAAGCATAGTGACGGTGCTGCCTCATTTGCATAACAATACATTTAAATTTCAGCTTGTTTATATTTTACACATAGACTCCACCTCTCTAGTCAGGTGCCATAGCATGTTATTTTGTGGGGAGTAGGTGGTGGGAAGTGGCAGGCTTGCAGTGTGCTGCACTATAGTAAAGATCATTATCATTATTAAAAGATGTTGCTGCCTCCATAAAAATCTAATTCAAAATATAAACAGTAATAAATTGTTAAAATATATATCATTAACATCTATTATTACAATTTTTTTACATTTTTTATTATTGTATATTTATGCAAGTACCCTTAGATTGTAAGTTTGCGAGTTTTCAATCTTGTGTCAGTGCCTTGGAAACAAGCTCTATGTACATTTGATTTTATGCTCAAAAACAGGGCCCTCCATTCTTTACAAGGTGTTTCATTTGTTTTCTGCTATGTACTCAACCCCTGTACAGCACTACGGAATATGTTGGCGCAATATAAATAAAGATAATAATAATAATATGTATTTTTTTATTATTTATTGTGGGCGCTCATTTTAATGGAACCTTGTCCACCTGCACCATTTGCAGTTTTGCACCATATGGTCCATGGTAAATCATACACCGGAACATTTCAGTGGTGCCCCCCTCCCTTGATGTCCTAAGCAGGTGCCTATTTTGCTTAAGGCTTAATCCAGCCCTGAAGGTGAATCATGCTTTATATTGTGAACTGAATAAGCAAATCAGACATGATCCCTATGATTGGAGCTTCTGCCAATCACTGGAGACATCCTGTGGTGTATGTTCTCTCACCGAAGCTTAGTTGTCATTGCCCTCAGGATCAGACAGTGGGAAGAGACATAAATGAATCAATGCTGTTTAGGGGTACTGGAGATGTGGAACATTTGCGGGGCCCCTTGTTACTTCTCTGTAGGGTTCACTAGAAAAGCCAAAAATATGTATTGATGGTTAGATGTCCACTAGGGTGATCAGATCACCATCCTAGAAAATAATTATCAACCCCCTCTCCCCATTTATTTCAGATCTCTGCCAGTAGCAATGCGCCCCTACAGCCCAGTTTCTGTCAGCACAATGGGAATGTGGCATCTAAAACTGTCAGTGCTCTCAGCTGAACTACAGAGAAGCTCATTGGTTTACAACGACACATTCAACCAAGAAAGAAAACATAGTGGAAGCCAGTAAAGGATAGCTATATATAAAAGTTGAGTCAAGATTAGTTATTCAAATGATCATATTAAAAAAACTGACCTCATCTGTCCTTTTTATCCCAGCTTCATAGGTAGGCTCCATAGAAAACATAGGAAGAGGAGATTTATAACCCCACTTTAACATTTTGATAAACAATCCCAATCCTCTACTTTCTTAAAGGCTCTGTGGGATAGATCCTACACAAATCCCTTTACAGCGTCCCCCCCTGCTTAAAGACTTTTACACTGATCTACTACTGATTACAATTATATTCTCAATAGTTCTCTATAGTATTATATTTATACTGCATATGCAGACACTGACTCTGTAGTGCTGGTTGTGCAGAGACCCATCCTATTAGGGAACTTGTCTCAGAAAATATGCTGCACTGCAATATGCTGTTGAGATCTGATCCCTGATAGGCTAGGACACTACCCTGCACATCCAGCCCTACAGAGTTTGTGTTAGCATACTCTAAAGTGGGAAGACCCATACAGGGACTATTTCTTTGATTTTAAGCAGTAAAAACATAGTTTAATAAAACTAAATCCATAAATCCATGTATATAGTCTAGTATAAGCCGAGTTTTTCAGCCCTTTTTTTAAAGCTAAAAAGGCCCCCCCCCCCCCCCCCTGGCTTATACTCAAGTCACTCTCGCCCCCGTGTCTCTCTAACCCCCCCGTGTCTCTATAACCCTCCCTTGTCTCTCTACCCCCCTGTTTCTCTCTACCCCCATGTCTCTCTAACCCCCCGAGTCTCTTTCCCTCCCCCCTCCTCATCCTCAACCCCCCCTCCTCATTCTAAACCCCCCTCCTCACTTTACCAGTCTAAATACCTCCCCCTCTCCCTTTCCCCTCACTTACCTCCATCTGCAGCTTCTCCTCCGTCAGCACCGGGTATATGCTAATGAGGTGGTGCGGAGGGCGGAGGAGCAGCTGCAGATGGAGGTAAGTGAGGGGAAAGGGAGAGGGGAGGTATTTAGAGGGGTAAAGTGAGGAGAGGGTTTAGGATGAGGAGGGAGGTTGAGGATGAGGAGGGAGGATGAGAAGGGAGGTTGAGGAGGGGGGTTGAGGTTCAGGAGGGGGTTTTAGGATGGGGGTTGAGGATAAGGATGGGGGGTTGAGGAGGGGGGTTGAGGTTGAGGAGGGGTGCTGAGGAGAGCGGTTGAGGAGGGGATTTATAATGAGGAGGGGGTTGAAGATGAGGAGGAGGGTTGAGGTTGAGGAGGGGGGTTGAGGATGGGGGGTTGAGGATGAGGATGGGGGGTTGAGGATGGGGGGTTGAGGTTTAGGAGGGAGGTTGAGGAGGGGGTTGAGGATGAGGAGGAGGTTGAGGAGGGGGTTGAGTATGGGGGGGTTGAGGATGGGGGGTTGAGGATGAGGATGGGGGTTGAGGATGGGGGGGTGAGGTTGAGGAGGGGGTTTAGTATGAGGAGGGGTGTTGAGGAGGGAGGTTGATTAGGAGGGAGGTTAAGGATGAGGAGTGAGGTTGAGGATGAGGAGGGAGGATGAGGAGGGAGGGTGAGGAGGGAGGTTGAGGATGAGGAGGGGGGTTGAGGATAAGGAGGGGGGTTGAGGTTGAGGAGGGGGGTTGAGGAGGGGGTTGAGGATGAGGAGGGGGGTTGAGGAGGGAGGTTGAGAATGAGGAGGGGGTTTGAGGAGAGAGGTTGAGAATGAGGAGGGGGGTTGAGGAGGGAGGTTGAGAATGAGGAGGGGGGTTGAGGAGGGTGATAAGGGAGGGGGGAAGAGACACGAGGAAGGGAGAGGGGGAAGAGACACAGGGAAGGGAGAGGGGGAAGAGACACAGGGGAGGGAGAGGGGAGAAGAGACACAGGGGAGTGAGAGGGGTGACACAAGACACAGGGGGCAGCACATTTCCCACCCTCGGCTTATACTCGAGTCACTCATTTTTTCCAGTATTTTGTGGTAAAATAGGTGCCTCGGCTTATACTCGGTCGGCTTATACTCGAGTATATACGGTACTACAAATGCAGGATCTATGCTTTTATGGTGTTGGGACAGGTCCGCCGCTGCAGTGCTGCCTCCAACCACTAGATGGCGCTGCCAATATTTTCCAGCGCTGACGATGTGTGAGAGAAGTTCTAAGCTTATGATGTTAGCCTAACCCTTGAACTAACCCTAACCCCAACACAAACCCTAACCCTAATCCTCACCCTAACCCTAATAGGTTACTTAGCCTTGACCCTATGATATGGCACCGGAATATCGGCAGCGCCATCTAGCGGATGCTCAACAACACTGCTGCTGCCTTGTGCTGCGCTACCATAAGAGGATAGGTCCCAAAATTGCATACCTAGTAAATACAAAAAACTTCCATTTCTCTTTAAATGTTGAACTTTTCTTCATCAGAAAGACATCTGGAGAAGTAAGAGGAATATGGAGACATCCTTTGAGAACAGAACCTACACTACAGAAGAGGACCAGTTGGAACGTATGTTACTCCTAAAACTTTATCCCTCTGATTTCATATAATGACCTCTGTTCCAACATTCATTTTTCTTCCTAAAATCACATAGTTAATTAGGTAAATGCCATATTTGTATCTTATTAGAATATTTTAACCAATTATTCAAAACAATGTATGAGATGCTCTGTGTCCTTTGTGTGATGGTGTCTGCCTTCTGGTGGTTTCATCTTGTACTATAATTATTTCACCCCAGCATTGGCAGAGATTATTTTCTGGCCCCATGCATCTGTGCACTGAGTAAAGACTTCAGTATATGTATATAGATTGCTGTCACACGCTGACAATGAGGATGGATGCATTGTGTCAGTCCATACGTGATTAAGAACATGAAACATGTAGTGTATTACATGCATAGACTATATATTGTTACATTTATATGCACTGAACTAATAATAGTGGGAGGTGGGCTCCGACTGTCCTGAGACTGACTCGCTAGATTATTCTTAGCAATCACGCAAAAATGTATGTTTCAATTCAATTCAGATATAATGATGACAATGAGTTAGACTAAATGTTAATAAAAAGGATATACGAAAGAATGCTTTATATATGTGTATATATATATATATATATATATATATTTATATATATATATATATATATATATGTGGTCAGGTCCCTCTCCTCCAGCAAGAACGATGCATATTCGAAACCATGGCTCTCCAGCAATGTAAATGCCCTCATGGACATATGGCGCAAAAGGCAGCAAAAGTTACCAATGGAACGGCGAGGGGTAGCTGAATTATGGCCAAGGCAAGGACAGCTGATGTGTGTCGAAATCAGCAACAGGGTGCTTAGAAAAGCTGAAAGGACACTGTTTAGTAGATATGGGAATCTACAATGAGGGCTTGCTAAAAGCTATGTGATGATGAAAAACGAGAGCAGTAGAGACACGCCGGACTTGGGCTGCACTGCGAGCTTCGCAAAGCGAGGTGAGCAGTTGAGGCACGCTGAACTTGGGCTGCAATGAGCGCCTTGGCACTCATTGCAGGGGTGGAGACACGCAGGACTTAGCTGGCGCTCATCCTGAGACATGCAGGACTTTGAGGCCACATCCCAAGGTCCCTGGATAAAGACCGGCGCAAAATTACAGCCTAAATGACTTGGGACTCGAAGCACGTAGATGAAATGCCGGGCTCGCAAAAATACACAAATATGCTTCAAATTAATTTACGCACTCACACACAGCACAGGGAGAGAGCCAGGAAGCCTGTGAGTGAGGTTGCAAGTTAATTTGAGGCATATTTGCCATTTCTCAGCAATCGAAAATCAGCTAAGCAAGAAAAAAAATAATGAAAAAACGCAAAAGGATGAAAATGAGGCCAAATCCAGTAACACTTAGCCAAACAACGTGAGCCACACAAAACTGCAGCACAGACACAGCAGAGAAAGACACAGGAGAGGGAGAAGTCGGAGAGGGTGGAAAGAGACACAGGGCTGAGAGACGGAGGAAAAGAGACACAGGGGGGGGGGATATAAGACACAGGGCAGGGAGAGAGGGGGAAACAGACACAGGGATCAGAGACTGAGGAGGAGTCCTCAATGAGCGCCGAAGGTGCTCATTGTGAGCAACGCAATAAGCGCTACAAAGGCGCTCATCGCAGGGCTCGCAATGAACGCTGAAGGTAAGAACCACAAAGGTTGTGGGTTGCCAAGGATCCACAACACAAGCTGGGATAACGCCCCATGCTGATGATAGGCAGTAACCTTGAAACAGGTGTACATGAGTATGATTCCTAGCTTGTGTATAATCCAACCTTAGCTTTGCTCAAAGCTGTGTTGTACACCAGGCATATGCTTAAAGGAAGCCATGTTTAAAATGGTAATGGATTGCAAGAGCAAAGCCTTTGAGGGCATGTCCCTGCCCAGGTTCCCAGAATGTTGTGCAATAACTGTATTTCTTGGAATTCTGGGCTGAAACAAGTTTTTTAACTTGTTTTAGATGTTCAAATGTGAACACTATTTTTTACTCTTAGCAGAGAGGTCAGACAAATCTGGGTCCATGCATGTCTCTCTCTCCCCAAAGGGATGTGTGGCGTTTTCTAGACACTATAAGTTCTCCAGCAATCAAAAACTTACAAGTACACTCAATAGGCAATACAAAAAATGTCAGCTTATTTATTTGGTCATTTAAACATTTAAGAGATGAAAATATGAAATGTACTATTGCAGTGAAAAAAGTATATAAACATTTAGAGGGAGCTTATAATGTATGGTCCCTTAAGGATTGGAAAGGTATATGGAAGTTTCCTGGATTATTAATGCATCTGATAGAGGAGAATCAGTAGTGTATGCAAGCATTTTTTTGCATGAAAAATTCTAACATAAAAATTAATAAACTCACCCTAAAGTTGGCAAAATGTCTTCAGTTTTTAGGCAGTTGATTTTGCGAAAGAACACCCCTGAAAATTCAAGGTAAACTCATAATTAGTTATGGCTAATCAGATGCAGGTACAACAATGCATCTGTTTCCCTCTCACTGACTGAGACAAAGATGCAGCTGTGATACCAATATCTGATGTGATAGGACACAACAGCACACAGCTCATTGGCTAGGACACTCTGTTTACATAGCTACCTTGGGGGGTGGAGCTCACACAAGAAATTTTAAATGAAAATTAATTAGAAATATACAGAATTCCTCAATAAAATGATCTGATACGAGACGCCCAATCAGACAATCACATGATGTCCCACAAACCTTTGTGCGCTATAAAAGATAACACTGCTTTTATATTTGTATAATGTTATGTTCTTCCAATAAAAATGTATTTATAAAAAAATAACTCTTCAGTATCATTTAAAAAAAAAAAAAAACAGGGAGAATGGCTTCAAATCAAAATTATTTTCACTGCTATGTTCAGTGGGTTTTTTGTGTGTGTTGTTCAGTCGTGTCCGACTCTTTGTGACCTCATTGACTGAAACACACCAGGACGTCTTTATGTTAATGATCATGCTGATCCCCTTGGTATTCATGGCAGAGATACTGAAGTGGGTTGCCAGTTCCTTCTCCAGTGGGCCACAACACACAGCTCCTGGTATTCCTAGGTGATTTCCCATCCAAGTACTGACAAGGTGCAACACTGCATGGCTTCAGGGTTGAGTGACCGCTTGGTTCCCTGACTGGGATCAAATCCAGGTCACAGTGGTGAAAGCACTGAATCCTAACCACTGGGCCACCAGGGAACCACTGTTCACTGTAGTGTCCATGAATTCAGAGTCCAGTATAACTACATCTTGATTGCTGGCGAGAGAGAAAGGGAGGGAGGCAGGGAAAGAGAAAGTGAGGGAGGCAGAGAGGGAGGGAGGCAGGGAGAGAGAAAGGGAGGGAGGCAGAGAGGGAGGGAGACAGGGAGAGAGAAAGGGAGGGAGGCTGGGAGAGAGAAAGGGAGGGAGGCAGAGAGGGTGGGAGGCAGAGAGAGAGAGAAAGGAAGGGAGAAAGAGAAAGAAAAAGAGAGAGAGAGAGAGAGAGAGAGAGAGAGAGAGAGAGAGAGAGAGAGAGAGAGAGAGAGAGAGGAAGGCAGGGAGAGAGGGAGTCATGGGGAGAGGGAGGAAGAGAGAGGGAGGGAGAGGGAGGGGGAGGAGGAGAGAGAGAGAAAGGAAGGGAGAAAGAGAAAGAAAAAGAGAGATAGAGAGGAAGGCAGGGAGAGAGGGAGTCATGGAGAGAGGGAGGAAGAGAGAGGGAGGGAGAGGGAGAGGGAGGGGGAGGAGGAGAGAGAGAGAAATGAAGGGAGAAAGAGAGAGAAAAAGGGAGAGAGAGGTAGTCAGGGAGAGAGTGAAGGAGAGACAGAGGGATTTGGAGGGGGAGACAGTTAGAGGAGAGAGAGGGAGGGGGAGGGGGGAGAGAGGGAGGGAGAGAGCGAGGGGGAGAGAGAGGGGGAGAGAGAAAGGAAGGGAGTGAGAGAGAGAGAAGGGGGAATAGAGGGAGGCAGGAAGAGAGGGAGGGAGAGAGAGGGAGGAAGAGAGAGGGAGGGAGAGAGAGAGGGAGGGGGAGAGAGGGAGGGAGAGATGGGGAGAGAGAGAGAAAGGGAGGGAGAGAGGGACAGAGAAAGGAAGGGAGAGAGGGGGGAGATAGAGAGAGAAAGGGAGGGAGAGAAAGAGGAGAGGGGGAGAGATAGGGGAGGGGGAGAGATAGAGGGGTGGGAGAGAGACAGAGCATACAGAGCACAGAGAGAGGACATGGAGAGAGAGAGAGACAGCACACAGAGATAGAGACATTGCACAGAGAGACAGCACAGCGATAGACAGCGCAGACAATTGAACAAAACATATAGCACCATCATTTATGACGGGCAAGTTACAAGTAATTAATATTATTATAATAATATAATATAATTATATATACTATTATAATAATAATATAATAATTAAAACACAGCTCAGGATAAGGAGCACTGGAAGGGTTAAATCCCACTAGGTTGTGTCTATTAGCAATCAACAAAAAAGAAGAAAAAAACAATAGCTAATGATCTCTTTATCTCCCCGCTGAATTATGTATGTCTTTTCTAACTCCCTCGCTCAGTCTTTATCTCTAGCCCAAGCAAGCAGATTATGTCTCGTATCTTTCTCGCGGCAGAGGAGAAAGGAGGGAATGGGGAGGAATTCTAATGGGAGGAAGTTCCAGGGGACACTGAGCTAGACTTGAGAGAGAAAACTGACAATGGGGATGAATTCAGCAGCAGGAATCATCTGCACCATATACCTGTCATCATCCGAGATGGAAAAATGTCATGTCACTAATATCCAGTCGCCCCGTTTCTCTGAGCCACATGTCATTCACATTTTAGCAAAATCTCCAATTTCAGTAAAGAGCGAG
This sequence comes from Discoglossus pictus, assembly GCA_027410445.1. Taxonomy (NCBI): domain Eukaryota; kingdom Metazoa; phylum Chordata; class Amphibia; order Anura; family Alytidae; genus Discoglossus; species Discoglossus pictus. Next base: position 18,994,862 of record CM050167.1, read on the forward strand.
GAAACTTTAAAGAACAGCTGGAAATATAAATATGCTATTTTATCTTAAAGGACCAAAGTAGTCTTGGAGTGTCAATATTCACTTTTTAGACTTGACTAGTATAAGTGCTTATGCTAAGGTGAAACTCGTGAAGAGCTGTTAGATGCGCAAAAAGCAAAGCTAGTTATGGAAAACTGAAAAATATAGCAGGAAAAAGAATAAATGTTCTTCATTCCATCCATTGAATCCCAGTATAGGTGCAGTATACTACGTATGTATGAGACCCAGCTAGACCAGGTGGACCAATGGTAATCACCTGTCCCTATCTATCTATCTATCTGTCCCTATCTATCTATCTATCTATCTGTCCCTATCTATCTATCTGTCCCTATCTATCTTTCTATCTATCTATCATTGTATCTATCTATCTATCTATCTATCTATCTATCTATCTATCTATCTATCTATCTGTCCCTATCTATCTATCTATCTATCTATCTATCTATCTATCTATCTATCTATCTATCTATCTGTCCCTATCTATCTATCTATCTATCTATCTATCTATCTATCTATCTATCTGTCCCTATCTATCTTTCTATCTATCTATCATTGTATCTATCTATCTATCTATCTATCTATCTATCTATCATTGTATCTATCTATCTATCTATCTATCTATCTATCTATCTAGTATCTATCTATCTATCTATCATTGTATCTATCTATCTATCTATCTATCTATCTATCATTGTATCTATCTATCATTGTATCTATCTATCTATCTATCTATCTATCTATCATTGTATCTATCTATCATTGTATCTATCTATCTATCTATCTATCTATCTAGTATCTATCTATCTATCTATCTATCTATCTATCTATCTATCTATCTATCTATCATTGTATCTATCTATCTATCTATCTATCTATTTAATTGGATTTATTTATTAATGATCAGTAACAAATAAAAAACATTTACCTTCTGTTTTTAGATCATTAAAGTGATCCTTTCAGTTAAACATACAGGGAGTGCAGAATTATTAGGCAAATGAGTATTTTGACCACATCATCCTCTTTATGCATGTTGTCTTACTCCAAGCTGTATAGGCTCGAAAGCCTACTACCAATTAAGCATATTAGGTGATGTGCATCTCTGTAATGAGAAGGGGTGTGGTCTAATGACATCAACACCCTATATCAAGTGTGCATAATTATTAGGCAACTTCCTTTCCTTTGGAAAAATGGGTCAAAAGAAGGACTTGACAGGCTCAGAAAAGTCAAAAATAGTGAGATATCTTGCAGAGTGATGCAGCACTCTTAAAATTGCAAAGCTTCTGAAGCGCGATCATCGAACAATCAAGCGTTTCATTCAAAATAGTCAACAGGGTCGCAAGAAGCGTGTGGAAAAACCAAGGCGCAAAATCACTGCCCATGAACTGCGCTCCATGCCAGCAACTGAGACCCTCGCCCAGTGCCCTCGCTTCGCGAGGGCCTTGGCTCGCTGCACGAGCCGCAGCCCTCGCTATGCAAGCCCGCAGCGTTAGCAACAACTCGTACGCTCACAACTATATATGTGATAGACATATATACACAGAAAAGTCTGCAGTGAAACAACAGAACTGAGCAGAGCTAGAGTGAATTAAATAAGCAAAGGTTTCTTAAATAATAATTAAAAATGGTGTTTAAAACATATACAGCCTTATTAAATTGTGATTCGACCAATTGAATAGGGCTCTATATAAGCACAGAGGATATTTTTTTACAGAAGTTTTTAGTTAGTGAATACCTTGCTTTTGGATAGAAGATCACTAACTAAAAACTTCTGTAAAAATAATATGCTATGTGCTTATATAGAGCCCGAATCGCAATTTAATAAGGCTGGTAATCAGTACCAGGTGTAATGTTTTCCCAAGTGGCACAGAAATCACTATTTTAGTCATATTTTTAAATTTACTGTTTTGAAGAACTACACTTAAAAATACGCATTTATCGGAATAGGAAAAAATAATATATTGTCTAATTTATTATATTTATGCTGCTGTTGAATCTTCCATTTTGGTGCCATCAAAGTCTCCGGTGGAATACAGAGGAAGTGTCTGTCTACCCAACGGGAATGTGGCAGTTACATTTGCCAGTGCTCTTAGCAGAACTAAAGAGAAGGTTCTTTAGTTTACAAGGACAGGGAAAGTAACCAGGAAAAATAATAGACAGCAAAAGAGATAAAAACATACTGATCACACCTAAAAGTTGTAATTTTGAGTATTTATTTTTTGATTTATAAAAACATTTCCTTCATTATAATCTCTAGGCATTCAAAGAGCAATATATTAAAGAAGACCTCAATGGTCCTTTAACACATTTAATGTACTTAAAAATCTGCACCTTTATACCAAATATTGGCTATTGATCAATTTTGTTTGGACCCTCTTTTTTGACAAACTGACAACTATATGCCTAATATTTAATTGTCTTTGCAGGTATATACGTCATTGATAGAGCATCCATAGAAGCACTCTTCCTATGCCTGAGTATATTCTTATATATAGATTACAAATGAGTCTTCACCGAAGACCTTCTCACCATGAGATTCTTTATTATATGCCCAGAGCTGCATACATGTGAGAAAGAGCTTATAATTCCACAGTAGATATGTTCTCTACAAAGTTAATTTAATTCTAAATAATATTTCAAGCCCTCGCCACTGGCACATGAAGGTGACAGGAGAGAATAACAATGCATGAAGAATGTATCTTGTGTGATGCTTCAGGGTACAAGCATTTTGCCTAACGTTTGATGAATTTAACTTTAATAAGCTATATATAGGTAAATAGAGATTTATGCATTTATGTACTATTGTAGTTGAATTCTTACCCTATTTATGGTGGGGTTTCTGTAATTATGGTTTTATGGTCATACTGTGTTATATAAATGTGTAGGTAATAACTAACATTTTATCAACAGGTTATTATCATTTCTAATTTAAATCCAGATAAAGCCCCATAATTGGTAAAACGTGTAAAGACCAAGCCACAATGATTGCTACTACCATGATTCTTTCATTACTCCAGTACTAAAGTCTCCACTTTGGAACTCCACCTCAAATAGCTGAACATCAGGATCCAAAAGCTGCAGCTACCAATAGCTATTACACATAGGCCCCTATCCAATTGAACAATTGTTAGTTACTGGAGCTTGTAATGCAGCTTGTAAACTAATTTGTTAATCTACTCTAATCCATCAGGAAAGGCTGCAAAAACACATGGAGACTGTGCAGAGGCACGTGGATCAACAGCCATCTCACCTGCATCAGCGGTAATCTCCACTACGCCCATCCTGGAAAGTCTCACCCACAGTTGCCTTCAAACCCCAAATGGCAAATGTAGCAAAAAATATTACAAGCTCCAAATAGGACCCGCAAAGGGTTTACTGACTAGTTTGGAACACTGCAAACGACAATTAAAATACATTAATAGACTTTAAAATATGGGAAAGCAATGGAAGGCATTAGGATTCATTGCACAACAATCCCCAACCAACAAATAGGTCTTAAAAATGTTTTTCTTTCTCCTCATATGTTGGAATGGTCATGCATATGCCAATATGAAAAGTGTGGCTACAAGATGCATAAAAAGCAATTAAAGACACACTACCTGATTCAATTGCAACACAAAAACATGAAAGTGCCTGCCATATTAACCCTTTCTCACTCACAGAGGCTCTAATGTGGACTCTAAAAATACAAAGATCATCTTATATACGTCTCACTCATCAAATCTACATTGGGGAAATACATTGTGGCCTAATTACACCGCCACATGACATATATAGAGTACCAGGGCAACATACACCACACTAATCTACTCTAACCCATCAGGAAGGGTTGCAAAAACACATGGAGACTGTGCAGAGGCACATGGATCAACAGCCATCTCACCTGCATCAGGGGTAATCTCCTCACCCCAATGCTGATGGCCATGTGCCAAAATGTATACCCATTATCATTTGGTGAAATCACATCAAGTGTTTTGCTATCAATCAATTCACATTATCACTTGTCATATTGTTATCAGCCCTTCAGGGCAATGTTGATACTCCACAGTATCACAAATTAGACTAATGTATTAACCCTATATTATGATATTAGTATTATTATTATTATATGTATTAATCTATTGCATGGTAACTAGGGTTCATTCTTTTACAGAGATAGGAATGTGACCCAAATTTAATTACGGTTTTATGGTCATACTGTATTATATAAATGTGTAGGTAATAACTAATATTTTATCAGTTGGATATTATAATTTCTAATTTCAATCCAGATAAAGCCCCATAATTGGTAAAACGTTTAAAGACCAAGCCACAATGTTTGCTACAACCATGATTCTTTCATTACTCCAGCACTAAAGTCTCCACTTTGGAACTCCACCTCAAATGGCTGAACAACAGGATCCAAGAGCTGCAGCTACCAATAGCTATTACACATAGGCCCCTATGCAATTGAGCAACTCTTAGTTACTGGAGCCTGTAATGTAGCTTGTAAACTAATTTGCTATACAATTGATGTATTTTGGTTACCAGCAAATGATTTGAAAATGTCTGCGGTTGTTAAAATCGTAACCCGACCCAGCTAAGCCTTTGATCTTTCAAGCCCATAAATGTTACAATCGCAAATCACTATTCAATTGCTACAATTCCCCAAGGACACAGTTGCCTTCAAACCCCAAATGACAAATGTAGCAAAAAATATTACTAGCTCCAAATAGGACCCGCAAAGTGTTTACAGACTAGTTTGGAAAAATGCAAAAGACAATTAAAACACATTAATAGACATTAAAATATGGGAAAGCAATGGAAGGCATTAGGATTCATTGCACAACAATCCCCAACCAAAAAATAGGCCTTAAAAAAAGTTTTTCTTTCTCCTCATATGTTGGAATGGTCATGCATTTGTCAATATGAAAAGTGTGGAGACAAGATGCATAAAGCAATTAAAGACACACTACCTGATTAAATTGCAACACAAAAACATAAAAGTGCCTGCCATATTAATCCTTTCTCGCTCACAGAAGCTCTAATGTGGACCCTGAAAATACAAAGAACATCTTATATACGTTCCACTCATCAGATCTACATTAGGGAAATAAATGGTGGCCTAATTACACCGCCACATGAAGTAACAGCGCAACATACACCACACTAATCTACTTTAACCCATCAGGAAGGGCTGCAAAAACACATGGAGACTGTGCAGAGGCACATGGATCAACAGCCATCTCACCTGCATCAGGAGCAATCTCCACTACGCCCATCCTGGAAAGTCTCACGCCATTGTTGGTGGCCATGTGCTAAAATGTATACCCATTATCATTTGGTGAAATCACTTCAAGTGTTTTGCTATCAATCAATTTACATTATCACTTGCCATATTGTTATCAGCCCTTCAGGGCAATGTTGATACTCCACAGTATCACAAATTAGACCTCTCATGTGTATTAACCCTTTATTATGATATAAGTATTATTATTATTATATGTATTAATCTATTGCATGGTAACTAGGGTTCATTCGTTTACAGAGATAGGAATGTGAGACAAATATGATGTATGTGGATGTCCCAAAACCCCAACCATTGAAAACACACTGACATGGTTAGAACGGTATAACAAAGCTTTACTCCATACACAGAGCACAATCAGAAATGTACAAGACTGTGCATTAATATCATGGGTGTGGTGTGGGCCAGAAGGGCAAGAGGCTTTTTGTGCAAAAAGGGGATACCTAAAGGGGGTAATGTCATAGTCTAGAATAATCATGATGCATAGCACCTACCAGGGTCACATGTGGTCACTGCATCACTGCAACTGGAATCTGATGAAAAAAGGATCATCATAAATCACTCCATTTGATCAAAGTAATCAATTCCACACACAGTGTGTTTTCATATATTAAGGAATAATCCCAAATAGATGATCAGAATCTGGAAAACAGAAAGCGGAGGAACACGCCTTCATGGCCGTGAGATTGGGCTATTAAGACTTACAGAGACAAGAACAAGATATCAATCAGAACACTATTTGCATTGACTTCAACATCTCACCTCAACGGCAATCCACATTGAACATCAATTGATGAACTATTCAACATAACCGTACGTGTACATACTCTGTAGCCAGGCAATAGTATGCCACCATTTATACTAACTAATATTCTTTGAGGAGTGTTGATGAGGAGAACTTAGGGGGTGTTCTTGTCTACCACCTTTTTCTCAGCACTGGGCCCCCACTTTCCGTGCCCGCGCACCTCCTCCTCCCTCTACCACGTTGAGTAGGTGTTGGAATGAGGCGTGCATCCATCTGGTGTGGCTGTGTAGTAGCTGGCATTGGTGGTAAAGTGTGAGAGGCCATCGGCTCTGGATGCAATGGTGGTTGAGTCTGTGTAACCAAAGACTGTAGAGATAGCCCTCAATGCATGTTCACCTGTACCTTTCCTCCCTGACCTGCCTCCTCCTCTCCCTTTCTCCATAGCTCTCCCTTTCCTCATCTCCTCCTTTGGTGTTCCACTAACTCCCCCCCCCCTCTCCTCCTCTGGTGTTCCACTAACTCTCCTCACTGTCTTTCTCTGATGTTCAACTAAATATCCTCCTCTCCTCACTCTCCTTGTCCAGTGTTCTCCTCTCTCTCTCCCATCTCTCCTACCTTATTATGAAATTAATATAAGGATAAATCAATCACATATATAGTTGTGAGCATACGAGTTGTTGCTAACGCTTGCAGGCTCGCGTAGTTCCAGCAACTGTGACCCTCGCAAAATTTACGTCGTAATGCAAACAAAGTACGAGACACGTTACGACCCATTACGACCTCGCAAAAAACGCCCGCAACACGCGGACATCAAAACCTGAAAAATACAACAAATACGCACAACAAATACATAAAAAGCTTACTTACAGGAAGAGGGAGCATCCAGAACCTCGAAAATTAAAGTTACATCTCAATTTAACTCAAAAGAGTTTAGACACTAAAAAATTCTCTAAGCGAGAGAAAAAATAACCGCCGAAAAAAATGAAAACGAGGCTACAGCAGTCTAAAGACGCAAAACACCACCAAACACTTACGGATTTGCCGAAAAACACCTACGAGATTAGAAAACAAGGACGCAACCCGCTCATCCCTAAAAACATTACAAACACAACAAATACAAACAACAAACACATAAAAAGGTTACTCACAGCAAGGGGGGGCATCGAGGACATCTGCAAGTGAAGTTACACCTCCATTTAACCACAAATTTCGGAGTTTAGAGACACGAAAATCACCTAAGCGAGAGAAAAAATGTCCGCCGAACAAAACAAAAACGAGGCTAAAGGTCCCTAAACACGCAAAACATCACCAAACACCTACGGATATTTCGAAAAAGCCCACCAAACAGCTACGGATATTCCGAAAAAATCACACGACATAGAAAACGAATATTACGAAAAACTCGCACGACATAGAAAACGAATGACTCTACGTCAGCCACATTATATATACCAAACACCCTTAGCTCACTTACAATTTCATTGCCGTCATTTTTTGATGGGCAATTCGCTAGTATAATATATATGTGTATGTGTAAAACAAGAATATGTGTATTATGTGTATAATAGTATGGGTATGGGGGAGGGGGGAGGTGGAAGTATGGGGGGTGTATATGTGCTGTTGCTTAACACTATTTACACTATTTATAGCTATGGGTAAGTATAAATCTATATGTGTGAATTATGTTTTATCAGTAATTATGTGTGTTGTAAATTAAGTGTTATTATTTCTTAGTAGTCAAAATAGCAGAAAAAACGCACAAAACTGCTCCTTCTCTCTCTCTTTCTCTCTCTCCAAAACTCTGAAACCCACCAACGCCTAGACCTGTGTGTTCACTTTCTCAGTTACAGCACAGTCAAGGACTTATGGTTTCCACAGGCTTTTAAAGTAGTTTCCCTCAGCGTTCATTAGCGTTCTCCAGTTCCTATTGGTTAATTGGGCTGTGACAGGATCGGAAATTACGGGCTTGCTTGATTTTGGCGCGCTTCATCTGATCAGATACAGGGAAGCATTACATATGAAACCAGGGTTTACAGTTTTGAGGCTTCGGCCCTTGAATTGTGACCTTGTCCAATTGAATCGCTCCGTAACTATTGCGTTTATTTTAACCCCCAGCGACCAGTGATATTATTATAACATATTGCAGTGTTGTTCCTGTAATTATTAATAAACATTCCTATACAAATTATTATTACTTGTTGGTTTATATTCTGTTTGTAGATTTGATTGAGATGGTGTTGAGATGACTGTAAAACAGGAGTTAGATCATCATCTGTATCAAGTTCATTTAGATATTCCTTATAAGTGTATAGCAAATTAATTAATTAATTACTTAATGTGTATGATATTATTTGGTTTGCCATCCTCTTACGTTTAGCAGATTCTACTTATGCCTGGGGCTTCCGTACTGGGCTTCTAAAGCACTTCATGTTAGCTTTGAGCCTGAAGTTGGTTATACTAGTATGAGTTTAATTTCTATTTGATAGTCTAAGGGCCTCATTCAAATGTTATTTAGCCAATTGAATAAGGCTATTTATAAGCACAGAGCATATTTTTTTTACAGAAGTTTTTAGCGCCACTGTGCGGCTGCCTAGTTGGCCTAATGGGTAATCCGGCCATGAACAGAATAACCGTAGAGCATCTGCCTCCATGGTCCCTCCCATCTGACTAAGAAAATTAGGAATAACAATGGTTTTCCTTATTAAAGAAAAAATATGTTAAATATAAGTTAAAAAATATATAGTTTTTTTTTGTACAATCCCCCATAACCAAGTAAATTGTTCAAATGCTCATACTATTATTATGGCAATTTATAGGTCCATTAACAACTTAGTGTAAATATGTTATATGTTGTATCCCTTTAACATGTTAATGCTTTTCTATAAATATATGTTTCTAACCTTTCTAGCGTCCCAAGGGTTAATCTCTCATTCATTCACCATGACCTGCATCGCTCCCCTTGTCACTTTGTTGTATTCCTCTATATTTCACAGAATTATTGCCCTGAGTTTAAATGAAACCTTGAAGCAATGTATAGAAATGCACTTCTTACATATAAATGGAAATATTCAGAATACTTTATCTAAATGTCACATTTCCCAATTCCCAGTGAGAAGGGAAACCCAGGACCCAGATCACTGAGAAAGAAACAATTTCCAAGATTTTAAAACATAATTAGAAAGATATTTGATAAAACTGCTGCATTTGATTTATTTTTTATACACTCGCAACAATTTAGAATAGACTTTAGCAAAAAGAAAAAAGGACGTTATAGATATGATGGCAGAAGAGGAGCCAAGGAATTATTGTTTAGACTGACGTCACCTTCCATTAAACATCTGGTAACTTCAATTCTGGTGATCAATGTCTTCTTTGTCCATTTCCCAAATATTCACCAGCACTCAATGAAGCAAATAACTTGTCCAATGTTGTCTGTTTTTTTTTTTTAAATTTGTGAATAATGTTGGATTTTTGGATGAATATAAGAGCATTTGTTGCCTATGTTCGGCTCTCCATGACCCTATAGACCGATGCACGTCAGGTACATCTCTCACTCGCTGCCACTCTTAACTCCATCAAGCTTATGATCTTTGCTTCAATGATCTCATTTATCCATCTCCACCTCCATCCCCCCCTTCTTCTTGTGCCTTCAATCTTTACCTACATCAAGGTCTTATCTGGGGAATCCTGCCATCTCACGATATTGCCAAAACATTCTAGTGAACAGTTTGTTTTGATTTCATGTAGTATTGAGTTATTGGATCTTCTTGCAGTTCAAGGGACTCTGAGTAGTTTTTGCCAACACTACAATTCAAAGTCGTTAATTCCATGGGCTCAGCCTTCTTTATGGTCCAGCTCTGACATCTGTATATTACTACTGAAAACCTTTGTTGATAGTTTAATATTTTTACTTTTTACTAGCTTGTCCAAGTTTGCCATAGCTTTCCTCCCCAGAAGAAAACGTCTTTTCATTTCATGGCTACAGTCACCATTGGAGGAAAATAAAATATGTCACTGCCTCCACTTCTTCCCCATCTATTTGAGATTGCCATTTGCCATGATCTTCATCTCTATAACGTTGAGCACCCGGCCAACTTTTGCACTCTCTTCTTTTACCCTCATCAACAATAAGTCCTTTAGTTCCTCCTCATGTTCAGCCATTAGAGTAGTATCATCGGTGTATCTGAGGTTGTTGATATTTCTTCCAACAATATTGATTCTGGCTTTGGATTCATCCAGTCCAACCTTACACATGATGTATTCTGCATATAAGTTGAATAAATAAGGTGACAATATACAACTTTATCACAATTCCAAATTAAACATTCTGTTATCCCATGTTTGGTTCTGACCGTGGCTTCTTGGACCACAGAGGAGGCGGATGAGATGATCTGCTACTCCCATCTCTTTAAGGACATGTCACATTTTGTTGTAATCCACACAGTCAAAGGCTTTAGAGTAGTCTATGAAGCAGAAGTAAATGCTTTTCTGGAACTCTCTTGCTTTCTCGATTATCTGTCGCACATTGACAATTTGATCTCTTCTGTCTCTTCCTGTGTGGAACCCGGCTTGCACATTTGGTAGTTCCCAGTCCATATATTGTTGAAGTTGAGCTTGTAGAATCATAAGCATTACCTTACTAGCATGTGAAATGAGTGCAATTGTTTTGGAGCACTCTTTGGCACTGCCTTTTTTAGGGATTGGGATGTAGACTGACCTTTTCCAGTCTATTAGCCATTGTTGAGTTTGTTTACATAAGGCAAGCAACACTTTCACACCATCATTTTGAATAGTAGGATTTTGAATAGTTCAATTGGGATTCCATCAACTCCTGCAGCCTAGTTATCAGCAAGACATCATAGGGCCCATATCACTTCCCTTTCCAAGATGTCTGGCTCCAGTTCATTGGACAAACTATTGAGGCCATCACAGCTTTTCAGATCTTTCCTGTATAGATCGTCAGTGTATTCCTGCCACCTCTTCTTTATCTGTTAAGTCCCTACCATTTTTGTCTTTGAATCCTAATTTTCTTGAAGAGATCTCTTGATTGACCCATTCTGTTCTTTGATCTCTTTATATCGCTCATTGTAGAATGTCTCCTTGTCTCCTCTTGCTATCCTCTGGAATTCTGCATTCAGTTGGACAAATATTTTCTTATCTTCACTGGCTTTCGCTTTCCTTCTTTCCTGGGCTACTTTCAAAGCCTCATCAGACAGTTTTCTTTATTAGATTTCTTTCTTTTAGGGATATTCTTTGTTGCCATTTCCCGGATAATGTTGCAAACTTCTGTCCAAAGTTCTTCAGGCATTCTATATTCCTGGTCTAGTCCCTTAAATCTATTCTTTATCTCCACTGCATATTCACAAGGAATATTATTTATTTTGTACTTGGTCTGATGATTTTACCACAGGAAAAAATGAGCGGATGAATATAGAGGTTCCACTGAACTTGTTATGTCTTTGATCCATTGTAAGATATAAACCAAGCTCAAAATCCAATATTAATAGTGCGATGTTGACTTTGCTACAATATGCAGAAAAATACTATCAATGTATTATACAGTAGACTGGGTTTATGAACCAGACTGCAAATCAGAATAAAAGCAAGTAAATCAAAAGGTTTCTCCAGAATAAACTCTATTCCTTAATCTCATAAGCCAGTCTATGCAGCCATAAGCCTGAAAAACAGATAATTTGTGTCACTATGTGACATTTGTTCATATATTGAGATGGCTTGTCCCTTTTTTTGTAATATATTTCCAGTTTTCAAGAATTGTTTAGCTGACAAGCTTTCCGTTCAACAAAGCAGCATTCATCAAATATACAATATCAAGCAAGTGTTCAGCGAGGTGCCAGTGACGAGGCTGTTAACTAATTTAAAAGGTACATGTCTGCTATATTATACGTGGCATCCAACGTTCCCGGCGATGATTGACTGTATACCCTTTCTGGATTGTTTATGGTAATTGATACGGGTTCAACTGTGCAAAGGCTTCTGAAATGTGAGTGACAACATAGATTTATAGCAAACAATCAAACTTCCGCTGCAATGCAACACAATAATTGAATTGCATTCAGTTTTATCACTGTTATTGTTATCTGTTTGGCATGTGAATAGTACAGGGGATGGGGGCAATGAGGGGAGTTGTTGTGTGTGTGTTTTTTGTTCTCATACCTGTAATTTGCAGTAGTTGTGGCTTCCTCCAAGCACGCGCTGCTCAGTCACCTATACAATGAAATGATATACAAAGAGTTAAAATCACTCTTAATATTGCTACATATATGGCAAATATTCCTTATTGGCACTAATTAATTCTTAAGTCATTAGAATGCATATAAACATTTATAGAAAAAAACACCCAAAGCCAAATTTATGAGTTTAAGGCATTTGCAAGTAGCTAATAGAATAAGGCTAAAAGGGCCTCATTAAATTGCAGCAGTTACAGAGCGATTTAATTGAACAAGCCCGCAATTACATGGCCGAAAGCCAAATCCGTAAACCATGTAACCATATGTAGCATTTCAGGGCATAATCATGATCAATTAAGCAAGCCCGTAAGGAAATATTTAGAAACAGCCAATAGTAAATTAAACCGTCATCATGACATCAGTAAAACATGGCATTATTTAGGCCCTCATTCAATTGCAATTTGGCCAATTGAATAGGGCTCTAAATAAGCACATAGCATATTATTTTTACATAAGTTTTTAGTTAGTGAAAAACTTGCTTTTGGATAGATGTTTACTTACTAAAAACTTATTTAAAAAAAATATGTTATGTGCTTATTTAGAGCCCTATTCAATTGGCAAAATTGCAATTGAATGAGGGCCTAAGTGTTTAGATATCTGATACGCAATTGGGTTCATAATCCAGCAATTTGAAAATCAATACAAATTAATGAAGAAACTGTTATAGTCTATGTGGGTGGCCTGATATGTATTACCTCCTTGGTTCCTGATATAAACCGTAAAAAATATATAATTTTTTATTGCTGATTTGTGAGCTTGAGACTGTTGTGCAATTAATTCTAATGTCTATCATCACTTTCCCCTTATTTTAAAGTCTAATATTGTGTTTGTATTTGCTTTTATAGTGTTAAGAACAGGTATTTAACCCACTTGCGAAGCCTATCTAGTACTCGTAGAATTTTTTGCTACATTTGCCATTTGCGGGCTTGAGGAATTGTTGTAATTAAATAGCGATTTACGATTTTAGCGATTGTAATATTTGCGGGCTTGAAAGATCATAGGCTTAGATGGGTCGGAGTAACGGTTTTGACAACCACAGGAATTTTCAGCCTGTAGCTCGCAAATCAATTGTGGGAAGCTAGAGGAGGCCAATTAAATATCAGTAACTTTTGTTCGCTACATTATGGGCTTCAGTAATTGAGATTTTGATAATTTAATAGGGGCCAATGTAAGGAGAAATACCATAATTTGCTTAAGGAGAAGCTTGTGACTGACTTTTACTTTGAAATTGGATTATGGCTGAGCAAGGGGTTATTGTGAATTCTGATGATAAGGTCAAATTCAGTGCGAGGACCCGGCTGAATGCTGGAGAGTGGAGAGCATCGGGTGCTGAACTGTCCATGGTCCTGAAAGATGACTCCAGGGTCCAGCAGAGACTTCAAACTGTGTTTTTTTCTAATTAAAACAAGCCTAATTGTTTTTTTCACAGCTTAAATATGCTCTTAGCCAGAAAAAAGTTTTCAAACGTATATATATATATATATATATATATAATCAACCTCACACTGATGAGAGGCATCAACCTCGAAACAGTTCGGTCTGTGAGTGGGTTTCTGGCTTATGCATAATCCAATCCTAAGCATTGCTTCAAAGCTGTTTAATACAGCAAGCATATACTTCAAAGGAGTATGAATAAAATGGTAATTTAGATTCAAAGAGTATGGTACATTGTATCTCATCTGCATGTTCCCTCCCAGTCCCACCAGAATTCAGTATTATTACTGTATTTCTGGAAAACCTGAGCAGGTCATACATTTTTAACTTATTTTTAGCCTTTCAGATGGACTTATAAATGTACTATCCTTTTTCTGTACTCTGTGGTGGAGAGCTTTCTCTTACTCCTTTGCTCACCAGGCACTAAGGGCCTCATTCAATTGCGATTTGGCCTATTGAAAAGGGCTCTATATAAGCACAGAGCATAATTTTTTTACAGAAGTTATTAGATAGTGAAGAACTTGCTTTTGGATAGAGGTTCACTAACTAAAAACTACTGTAAAAAAAATGCTCTGTGCTTATATAGAGCCCTATTCAATCGGCCAAATTGCAATTCAATGAGGCCCTAAATGATTAATCTTGTAGGATTTTAAACAGTTCAATTGGGGCTCTGCCATCTCCTGCAGCCTGGTCATCAGCAAGATACCTAGGGCCCATCTCACTTCGTTCTCCAAGATTTCTGGCTCCAGTTCATTGGACAAAATATTGAGGTCATCACCACTTTTAAGAGTCTTCCTGTATAGATCTAATAATTACTTGATATATATATATATATATATATATATATATATATATATATATACAGGGAGTGCAGAATTATTAGGCAAGTTGTATTTTTGAGGATTAATTTTATTATTGAACAACAACCATGTTCTCAATGAACCCAAAAAACTCATTAATATCAAAGCTGAATATTTTTGGAAGTAGTTTTTAGTTTGTTTTTAGTTTTAGCTATTTTAGGGGGATATCTGTGTGTGCAGGTGACTATTACTGTGCATAATTATTAGGCAACTTAACAAAAAACAAATATATACCCATTTCAATTATTTATTTTTACCAGTGAAACCAATATAACATCTCAACATTCACAAATATCCATTTCTGACATTCAAAAACAAAACAAAAACAAATCAGTGACCAATATAGCCACCTTTCTTTGCAAGGACACTCAAAAGCCTGCCATCCATGGATTCTGTCAGTGTTTTGATCTGTTCACCATCAACATTGCGTGCAGCAGCAACCACAGCCTCCCAGACACTGTTCAGAGAGGTGTACTGTTTTCCCTCCTTGTAAATCTCACATTTGATGATGGACCACAGGTTCTCAATGGGGTTCAGATCAGGTGAACAAGGAGGCCATGTCATTAGATTTTCTTCTTTTATACCCTTTCTTGCCAGCCACGCTGTGGAGTACTTGGACGCGTGTGATGGAGCATTGTCCTGTTGTCCTGCATGAAAATCATGTTTTTCTTGAAGGATGCAGACTTCTTCCTGTATCACTGCTTGAAGAAGGTGTCTTCCAGGAACTGGCAGTAGGACTGGGAGTTGAGCTTGACTCCATCCTCAACCCGAAAAGGCCCCACAAGCTCATCTTTGATGATACCAGCCCAAACCAGTACTCCACCTCCACCTTGCTGGCTTCTGAGTCAGACTGGAGCTCTCTGCCCTTTACCAATCCAGCCACAGGCCCATCCATCTGGCCCATCAAGACTCACTCTCATTTCATCAGTCCATAAAACCTTAGAAAAATCAGTCTTGAGATATTTCTTGGCCCAGTCTTGACGTTTCAGCTTGTGTGTCTTGTTCAGTGGTGGTCGTCTTTCAGCCTTTCTTACCTTGGCCATGTCTTTGAGTATTGCACACCTTGTGCTTTTGGGCACTCCAGTGATGTTGCAGCTCTGAAATATGGCCAAACTGGTGGCAAGTGGCATCGTGGCAGCTGCACGCTTGACTTTTCTCAGTTCATGGGCAGTTATTTTGCGCCTTGGTTTTTCCACACGCTTCTTGCGACCCTGTTGACTATTTTGAATGAAACGCTTGATTGTTCGATGATCACGCTTCAGAAGCTTTGCAATTTTAAGAGTGCTGCATCCCTCTGCAAGATATCTCACTATTTTTGACTTTTCTGAGCCTGTCAAGTCCTTCTTTTGACCCGTTTTGCCAAAGGAAAGGAAGTTGCCTAATAATTATGCACACCTGATATAGGGTGTTGATGTCATTAGACCACACCCCTTCTCATTACAGAGATGCACATCACCTAATATGCTTAATTGGTAGTAGGCTTTCGAGCCTATACAGCTTGGAGTAAGACAACATGCATAAAGAGGATGATGTGGTCAAAATACTCATTTGCCTAATAATTCTGCACTCCCTGTATATATATATATATATATGTGTCAGGTTATTCAGGCCCTCAGATCCTATCACTGCTCTCCTTGTGCAGGGTTATGTGAGCAGTCAGCTTTATGCATGCAGTCATCAGGAAGAGAAAGGTATGGTCAGTAAAGTTTTAACACATAGTAAAAAAAAAATATATAAAAAGCTTACATTAGGTTTAGTAATGTCCACAAAGGGAAGATAACTTCCTTTAGTCCTCTGTGTCTGTATCTCCACAGGTCAGCAGTACCAGCACTACACGTGTTGTGGTTCTGTTTCCTGCTTTGGTTGTCACAGGTGGAACTGTTTAATCACTCAAACGGTTTCACACTTGTGCTTCATCTGGAGTGACAACTGCCAATCAGAAGGTGCAGATGCCTTCAGCCAATCACCTTGTGGGGGTGTATCCCATTATTGCTGAAAGCAATAGTGCCTTCTGATTGGTTTACAAAAAAGATTGACAGGTCCTTCAGCCCACATACACTTTGGCACCTTCTGATTGGATGGAATTTGATTGAAAGCCTTTTCAGCCAATTAGAAGGCGACATTGCCAATTTTCTACCGGAAGAGGCTCTGGAGGCCTCATTAGCGTTAAGAAGCTCTGCGAGTGCAGAGCTTCATTCGTTTTTTTTTTGGCCAGATTCAAGGGTCCAGCCGGGGCAGAAGAGGAGAAGGCTGGGGACATTGCAGACAGGTGAGTATTACATTTATAATGTTTATTGTTTATTTATGTTTTGTGTATTTGTGTTTATGTGTGACTAATGTGATGTATCTTTTTTCCAGGGGCCGAGTCGGAGAGCAGAAGAAAATGGACTGGGACATGGTGGAAAGGTAAGTTTAATACTGTATTTGTAATGTTTATTTATTATATGTAATGTTTAATGATGTACTAATTTAAAGTTTCTTTTTTTCCTAGGGGGTGCGATCTGAAGGGGCATCTGCAAAGGTAACTGGTCTTATTTATTCTATTTTAGCTTAGATTTAGGGGGTATTTTATAGATAGGGGGTAATGTCTAGAAAGGGGGTTATGTCTAGATACGGGGTAATGTCTAGATAGGGGGTTATGTATAGATAGGGGGTAATGTATAGATAGGGGGAAATGTATTGTAGTTAAGGGTATATTTATAATGTCTGTATTACTGTAATGTTATGTAAAATTGTGTATGCCTTTTCTTTGCAGGTGTGTAATTATTTTTTTATTTTTTGTAGTGCAGGGGTTTGTGATGTTTCTTGCTGTAGTGAAGGGGGTTTGTAATGTCCTTTTTTTATTTTGTGTACCTCAGGTTTTTTATTTTTGGTAACATAGTTTTTTTTTATTTTGGTAACCTAGGTTTTTTTGATTTTGTGTAATTAGTGGGGTGGGCGTTTCATATGGGGTTAGTTTGGTAGTGTTAGGTAGGTAGGGGTTAATAGGTTAGGGTAGAGGGGGGTTAGTTTAGATTTAGTGTTTTTTTGGGGGGAGAATAGTGTAGTGTAGTGTTTGTATTTAGTGTCAGGAGGGTTCTGGAGGACCCTCATGGCACTTATGGGGTTAATAATAGGGTTCTCATTGTCCTATGAGGGTCTTCATAGACCCTTATGAGACTGGTTTGGTAAAATAGAGGCTTACGAAGGTCTGTATAGACCCCCATAAGGGGTGGGGTTAGATGGAGGCTTATTGGGGTCTGTATAGACCCCCATATGTGATGGGATTAAATAGTTAAAGATGGGGTTAAATACTGTAGGCCCAGTTAGGGTTATTAGGTTCAGATAGATTTAAATAGGCCCAATTAGGGCTGTATTGGCCCAGTAAGGGTTAGATAGGGTTTAGTATGGGTGAATGGGGTATAGCTATGGTTAGGGGCTTAATGGGGTATAGTTAAGGGTTAATAGTGTAGTGCTTAGACTCTGTCATGAAAGACCCTCCTGACACTGTTAGGGTTAACCTAGGGGGGTTAATAGTGTCCTATAGGGGACTATATAGTCCTCTATTAGACTGAGGGGGTTAATTTTAGTCTCATGGGGCTCTGTATAGAGCCCCATGATTTATAGAGTTAATTAAGGGCTCATTGGGGCTCTCTACAGAGTCCCATGAGTGATGGGGTTAATTTTAGGTGTCGGGGGGGGGCAGTTATAGTACCCCCTGTGGCAGGGGTTAATATTTTTTAGCGTAGGTCCTTTCAGCACCCTTATGGTCCTTTAAGGACCTGCGAGGTGGGAAATTTAAATTTTTAAATGCAGCAGGGTCACGATTGATGCTGATTGGGGACCCCAGCTGCAAGGAATCAATATGGGGGTCCCGATGGGGACCTCCAGCATTAAGGGAGTTAATGTTAGGTGCTGCAGGGGTACTTGCAGTGCCCACACGGCTGGGATTGGCAGGAAATGTTAAAATTTTAAATGCAGCGGGGAGTCTGATCGATGCAGATCGGGAACCCCCGCTGCAAGGGGTTAATGTGGGGCTGCTGCAGGGGTCCCTATTGGGACCCCTGCAGCATGAGGATGGGTTTAGGAAGCAGGGGTTAGCATCAGACGGCGGTGTCGGGCTGCTCCGAAGCAGCACGTATAGGCTTTAGGATCCCTTGCGGGTACTTTTTGTGCGCGTATGGATTCTTCCGAGGTGCGAGAATCACTCATAGATTTATGGCTGCGTGTTACTACGTAGGTCTCCCGGAGCCTATTCTCGGCCATTTTTGGGTGTCATCTTGCAAAGGAGGCTGCGAGGGACATATTGGGGAATCGTTCCTCGCAAAAAACAGCGAGGACCGAGGGAACTATGAGGGCTAATTTAATGAGGCTGATAATATATGTGTATATATATGGAATGTGTGTGCAAGTGTAAATATATATATACACAAATAATGTACATAAATATAAACAAATAATGTACATAAATGCATATATATATATATATATATATATATTTATAAATATATATATATATATATTTATATAATATACATATGTTCACATACATATATATATATTTGTATGCAAATATTTAAACTGTGTGAATTGGTGCCGGGGGGGTGGGGCAATTTTTTTTTCTGCACCGGGACCACTGTGTGTGGTGTATGTGTGTGGGAGTGTGTGTTGTGTGTGTGTGGTGTTTGTGTATGTATGTGGCATGTGTGTATGTGGTATGTGTGTCTATTCAAAAGCAAGGTCTTCACTAACTAAAAACGTCTGTAAAAAAAAATATGCTGTGTGCTTATATAGAGCCCTATTCAATTAGCCAAATCGCAATTGAATGAGTCCCCAGGATTGTGAATCCCCTCTCATGTGGCTCCCACAATTCAGCATTGCCAGGTCAGAGATG
Organism: Discoglossus pictus; assembly: GCA_027410445.1. Classification (NCBI taxonomy): domain Eukaryota; kingdom Metazoa; phylum Chordata; class Amphibia; order Anura; family Alytidae; genus Discoglossus; species Discoglossus pictus. The sequence goes on from CM050167.1 coordinate 19,014,345, forward strand.
TGAAGGATGGCAGCACACAAAGCAGTTGACATGCTAGTAGGGAAAGTGTATAAGTGAAAAGTGTATATGTCATTTATATTAAGGAGAAAACAAATGAAATATAACAGTAAAAAAGTAAAAGTACAAACATATAAGTTATGAAACTGATCAAGTGCTAAATCAGCATTATCAAGTGCTGCCTTATTAAATATTCAGATTTCGTTTTTTGTTATTTTTTATAGAACATTTGCTCTTATTTATCAACAGGCTCTGCTTAATTTGTTTTAATTACTGTAGTAACAATTAAAAAAACTGATGATATACAGAAAAAATACATGAAACTAAGCAAATCAAACCATTTACATAATATGCAGTATATTTAGACATTGTTACCTACAGAAATGACACAAACCAATAATCTAATATAGCTGCCTAATTAGCTCAGGTATAGTAACTTATCACCAGTTACACAGGATTAGGTTGTGATGTATGCAATAAATTAACAGCATTAAAAGCTGCATAAGTCATGGACATTTTCTTGAAAAATCTGAATCTGAAGAATCAAGTTTTGTGTTACATCACTTCCTGAGATCATGGGGTGTGTTTTTTTATCAGTGGAGGGATGAGGGAACAGGTAGAAGTCACAAGTCTTTGTTAGATTATTTGATTAGACAGGAATTAGCACCACACCCCTTCCCCTTACAGGCTCAGAAGCAGTAATTTGCATTAATAGATTAAACTATAGCTCTCCAGAAATGTACTCATACACACTCAAATTCCACCAATGTATCATGGATGCTTCCATGGTCAGCAATGGCTTCAAAGGAGTATTTTCCTATCACATATTATAGTTGTCATAATTGCGAGTTGTCATCACGCAATGTTAAAAGTTATGGGCTTGCGCATGCGCAACGCACTGAAGGCACGCTTTGCAGGGCTCGCGATAAGCACTGCTGGTGCTCATCGCGAGGCCCGCGGGATTGAAAGCGGCTTCAAGATGAGCGTCATAGGCGCTCATCTTGAGGCTTGCACCACTTTACTGCAATTAGTACTGAAGGTGCTCATTGCAGCTCTCGCAATAGTGCCTTTCAGGGTCCCTCTAAGGGTCCTCTGTCCCGTCAGAAATGTAATTTGCCTGAGTACGCTCCACCGATGGAGGATGGAAAGAGATTGAAGGCACCCATAGCAATGTACACGATCAGCGACGAAGGACGTAAATTACGAATCTAAAGACCAATATTTTCTCAAGGATGTAACTGGAAAGACCGCCAAAAAAATTTAAAAAAATTAAAAAAAATTAAAAAAAAAAATTAGAAACCTCATACAAAACTCAGGGGGACAGCCAGGGAGCCTGTGAGTGAGGTTACAAGCTATACTAAAAACTTCTGTAAAAAAATATGCTACATGCTTATATAGAGCCCTGTTCAATTGGACAAATCGCAATTGAATGAGGCTTGAGACTTGAGGCTTGTAATTATTTACTTATATATATATATATATATATATATATATATATATATATATATATATATTTTATTTTTATTTTTTATTTATTTTCCTTATTGTATAATGACTGATTTTGGGACTCCCCTGAACCCCACAAGCAACACTGCTATTTTGGATACACATTGGGTTACTACTTTCCAAGGATATTAAAATGAACATGAGACATGTTTATTATGACTATTTTGTTATGACCGTAATAACCTGTGTAGCGTAGTGTGGGCCACAATAATTAACATTGGGGTTGCTATATTGTGTTATGTGTACAGTAGTAGATACACTTTTTCACCATGTTTGTAGTGTGACAACTAAGAGTTAACTCTGCAGGAATTTGAATGTGTATGTGGCCCCAGATGTTACGTTACATCAAAGATAGTCAAAATGTTTGAAGTTAGTTTATTGCCATCTGTAAAATCAGATCTGATTCTATTTCTTGTATATTCAATCCTAAGCAAGGGGATGAAAAAGAGCATATTAATTTTAATAAGTCAGTAATCATAGGGCTGAGCTTGCAACCTGTTATTTCCAGAGCTCCCCTAAGAGGTGTTTGCTGAGTGCTGAGATATTGAACACAAATGGCACGACCCAGAGGGAAAAAACTGAGGTACATGTGGCCCCTCAACTCTGGGTCATAAAATGTCCCTTAAGAAGAATTTAAATAATTCACAATAAGCAAATATGTAGCCTGACATTTGCCTCACTGCTAAATTATAATGAAATGACTACATTATCAGATCACACACGAAATCCCGAACACAGATAAAATTGTATTGAACAATAATTATAGGAATTAAAAGATAAATGCCATATGCTCATGAATTTACAACATTTAGCTACTTTCATATTAGCTGGAATTACTGGCTGAACTTTTGATGGTATCTTTAGTTTGCACCTTTTACATACATCCTAAAGCAAAACACCTTCAGCACATTTTGATCTTCTACTGTATCTTCCTTGTGCCCATGATGCTTGGTCATAGTCAGTAGAGCCAATTTCACATCTCCATGGAGAGAATGAAGTGAGGAATAATCATAATAAGAAAAAGATCTGATCATAAATCAGGAGCAAAAACATGTCAGATGTTGCAGGGTAACTATTTTTATTTGAGTTACTATATGATCAGAAAAAAAGTCTGTGCTTAAATCCAGAATCTTTCACAAGTAATACACTATAAAAGCCTTCTAATTTAGGCATTTCTTTAGCAAAGATAGAAGTACAGACTGTTGCATTTCTCCTGGAGAAAAGTAAGTATTTATAGCAGTGGATGCTGTGTCACTTGTAGACAGCTATCACTTCAAGAAGAAATCTGTGGACTTTTTTAAATTCTTGTAATCAGGGATCCACTCCTACAGGGGTTCCTTATATTTACATACAGTGCCTTGCAAAAGTATTCACCCCCCTTGACTTTTTACCTATTTTGTTACATTACAGCCTTAAGTTCAATGTTTTGTTAATCTGAATTGTATGTGATGGATCAGAACACAATAGTCTAAGTTGGTGAAGTGAAATGAGAAAAATATATACATAAAACTATTTTTTAGAAATAGAAAACAGAAAATTAGCATGTGCGTATGTATTCACCCCCTTTGTTATGAAGCCCATAAAAAGCTCTGGTTCAACCAATTACCTTCAGAAGTCACATAATTAGTGAAATGATGTCCACCTGTGTGCAATCTAAGTGTCACATGATCTGTCATTACATACACACCTTTTTTGAAAGGCCCCAGAGGCTGCAACACCTAAGCAAGAGGCACCACTAACCAAACACTGCTATGAAGACCAAGGAACTTTGCACTATCAAATCTATCATAACCAAATGGAAAGAACATGGCACAACAGCAAACCTGCCAAGAGACGGCCGCCCACCAAAACTCAAGGACCAGGCAAGGAGGACATTAATCAGAGAGGCAGCACAGAGACCTAAGGTTACCCTGGAGGAGCTGCAGAGTTCCACAGCAGAGACTGGAGTATCTGTACATAGGACGACAATTAGCCATACGCTGCATAGAATTGGGCTTTATGGCAGAGTGGCCAGAAGAAAGCCATTACTTTCAGCAAAAAACAAAATGGCACGTTTTTGAGTTCGTGAAAAAGAATGTGGGGGAGACTAAACTTGAAACTTTTCGGCCATCAAAGAAAACACTGTCTAGCGCAAACCCAACACATCACCCAAAGAACACCATCTGCACAGTGAAACATGGTGGTGGCAGCATCATACTGTGGCAATGTTTTTCAGCAGCCGGGACTGGGAAACTGGTCAGAGTTGAGGGAAAGATGGATGGTGCTAAATACAGGGATATTCTTGAGCAAAACCTGTACCACTCTATGTGTGATTCAAGGCTAGGACGGAGGTTCACCTTCCAGCAGGATAATGACCCCAAACACACTGCTAAAGCAACACTTGAGTGGTTTAAGGTGAAACATGTAAATGTGTTGGAATGGCCTAGTCACAGCCCAGACCTCAATCCAATAGGAAATCTGTGGTCAGACTTAAAGATTGCTGTTCACAAGCGCAAAACATCCAACTTGAAGGAGCTGGAGCAGTTTTGCAAGGAGGAATGGGCAATAATCCCAGTGGTAAGATGTGGCAAGCTCATAGAGACTTATCCAAAGCTACTTGGAGCTGTGATTGCCGCAAAAGATGGCTCTACAAAGTATTGATTTTAGGGGGGTGAATAGTTATGCAAATTTACTTTTTCTGTTATTTTGTCCTATTTGTAGTTTGATTCACAATTAAAAAAAAAAACATCTTCAAAGTTGTGGGCATGTTCTGTAAATTAAATGATGCAAATCCTCAAACAATCCATGTTAATACCAGGTTGCGAGGCAACAAAACATGAAAAATGCCAAGGGGGTGAATACTTTTGCAAGGCACTGTAGATATAATACATCATGTTCACTAACAGTTCATAGATTATTGCCATTGTGAAATGTTTGTTATCAATTCACAGCAAAGAAACAGATAGCGGTGAGTGTGTCTGTTAGTATCGCAAGGCAGTGGTGTTTAGTGAGTGTGCATAGAGAATGAAGGCAATCTAATAATGAAGGTATCACTTTAATTCTTTTCCAGAAAAAATATGAAGCAAAAACTATGATTTCAAACCTCATACATTGCATGCTCCCAAGTGCCTTTTGTGTAACAGGACTTGACCAAGGCAGAGGCTGTGGGTACTGGACGTGGGCTTAGGATTTCCAGTACATCTGACTAAATGGGAAATATGTTTGTTTGTCTGGGAAACTTTAAGAATGTTGGGATCTCATGAGCTTTGGGACATATGGTACATGTTTAAGGGCAGGTATCTGTATGGGAGAAGTGTCACCTTTGGCCCCTATTTCAGATGTCCAGTCACTGCCTCTTCACAGCTACATATATGGGGGATCTGGACTAAGGCCTCCATTCTATGACTCCTGTAAGAACTCTCGGAAGAGTAATTCACAGCTATGAGCTTTGATAAGTGAATTTCAGGAGCCATTCTAAGGCTTCCGCATAAAAGAATCCCATAAACATACTGACTCGTGCCCTGGGGTGTTCACCGGCTCTCTAGCTATAACTTGCTCTTACACCCCAAGTATGAATCTCACTAGTCTCCATAGCAACGCTATGGAATGGTGCCCATTAACTTGAACACTACACTAGCCCTAACACCCCTCTTTATCCCTATCTATCTATCTATCTATCTATCTATCTATCTATCTATCTATCTATCTATCTATCTATCTATCTATCTATCTATCTATATTAACCAATTCCCATTGCAGGGAAAGGTTTAAATAATTGTAGAAAATGAATGCATGGTTTTATGACCCCTATACCTATGACCCACTACCCCATATGAGCTGGGTATTTTTGGATTCCCCCTTAATAACAGGCAACCCATATGAGCCTGGGTATCCCCCAGGTTTCACCCAAATAAAGCAGAACTATGTGGGTCCTTATTAAACCCCATGACATCAAATATTAACCCATTGCCAAATGGGTCCCTAAGGAACCCCATAGTAATCTAAAGTATATGACAATGGGGGTCCTTATGGACATCTGTGGTACCTAAATGTAACCCCTATACCATGGAGGTACTCAAGAACCCCCATGGCACACTTCCCACCACTACAGGTATTCATATGAACCCATGGACCGTAACCCTCCTCTTGGGGTTCCATAAGGACACCCATAGTCCCTTACACTAAATACATTAAAAAATAACACTACATAAAATTAAAAACAAAATACACCTGTATGGGGGGGGGGGGGGGGGCATACATTACCTATACGCCAGCAAAGATCATGGATGCCCAGCTTCTTCACTCTTCAGTCCTGGATAATGTGGCACTTCCATGTTGATTGAAGAATCCGTAAAAAAAAATGTTGGGGTTGAATGTTGGGGTCTTCCTCATCTTCTGCCTGTTGAAATGGTCCTCCACTTCTGCAAGCAGCTCATGCACCTACTAATGCTACTAATGCTTTTCTGAGCACGCCTTTGCATTTTTTACTATTTTTTGCAGATTTTGATTGGCTGAAATTTGTGTCACTTATATTTTGTATTTGAATTACTTCTGCGCCATATCTAATTGGTTAAAAAGAGTTCATAGATTTCAAAATACCAATATTTTTTTTAAAAATTTTGGCCACTGGGAGAGACATCCGAGTAAAGTGAGCTCAGATATCAATATGTGATTGCAATTTTTAAGATTTATGGGACAGATATTAGCAACATTTGAAACTCTCAGAGGTTAGATTGACACGTGCGATGTGATAGCTTAGTAGTGATCTTCAAGTGAACTTCACTTAGTTATTTTCTTACACTACCTTGTAATGGAGGCCTACCTTTGGAAACTCATAAGAATGATCAGTAAGTAACCTTTAGGGACTGGACAGGAGGGTCAGGGGTTAGCCCACATGCCTCAAGACTTACTATATGTCTCTGGGAATGTGCCCAGGGGGGATATAAGGTGTTTTGTGTGTGTCAATAACTCTAATTGTATTCTTATATCAGAGTAAAGGCTTCACCTATTCATCTTGGGTAGGGTACATGCACTGTTCTTGTAAGAATATTTTGTTGCTTTGGGTTTCTATTTCACAATCTCTTATTACTGATCAGATAAGGTGCATCACAGATATCACTGTAATGATCTTAAGTTCCATCCAGTGCTCCAGTGGCGTAGCAAGAGCTTTTGCCGCCCGGGGCCCTCCCTGTGTTTGCTGCTCCTCGACCTTCACCCCGTATTGCGAAGATTATATATATATATATATATATATATATATATATATATATATATATATATATATATGGAATCCCAAAATGTTCTACTCTGTTGAACTCTTCTCAATCTTCTTTTCTTTATTTTTCCTCCTCCTATCTCTCCTCAACTTTCCTACCTCTTCTCTCTCACACACTTCACTCTCTTCCTCCCTTTGCTGTCTGTCACCTTTCCTCCCCTTCTCTCACTCTCCCACCTTCTTTCTCTCTCTCCCTTCTCATTCTCCTCTTCTCTCATTCTCCCCTTCTTGCTCATTCTCTTCCTCTTTTTCCCTCTCTTTCCCTCCTTCTCTGATTCTCTATCTCCTTCTCTCCCTCTCCTTCAATCTCCCTCTCCTTCACTCTCACTCTCCTTCTCTCTCCCTTTTCTTTTCTCTCCTCTTTCATTCTCTCTCCTCTTTCCTTCTCTCTACTTCTCTCTCCTTTTCTCTCTCATTTTCTCTCTCCTTTCTCTCTCTCTCTCTCTCCCTCCTTCTTTCTCCTTCTCTCCCTCCTTCTCTCTATCTCCCTTCATTCTCTCCCTCCACACTCTTTCTCCTTCACACTCTCGCTTCTTCCCTCTCTCTCCATCTCTCCCTCTCCCCCCTCTCTCTATCCCTCTCTCCCTCTTTCTCTCTGTCATCCTCCCCCTCTCTTTTTCTCCCTCTCTCTCCCTCTTCCTCCCTCCCTCTCTCTCCTCTCTCCCCTCTCTCTCTCCCCCACTCTCTCTCCCTCTCTTTCTTTTCCTATCTCCTTCACATTCTCTCTCCCTCACACGCTCTCTCTATTTCCTTCTCTTTCTCCCTCCTTCCCTTACTCTCTTTCACACTCTATTTTCTCTCTCTCCTTCACACTCTACTTCTCTCTCCTTCCTTCCTTCTGTCTCTCTCTCTCTCTCTCTCTCTCCCTCCTTCTCTCTCTCTCTCCTTCTCTCCCCTCTCTCATTCACTCTCTCTACTTCTCTCTCTCTCATATTTTCTCTCTCTCCCTCCTTTTCTCTCCCCCTTCTCTCTCATTTTCTCTCTCCTTGCCTCCTTCTCTCTATCTCTCTCCCTCATTCTCTCTCTCCCCCTCATTCTCTCTATCGTTCTCTCCATCTCTCTCCTACATTCTCTCCCCTACACACTATCTCCTCCTTTACTCTCTCTCTCCTACACACTCTTCGGCACTCAGTGGAGAGAGCAGTTGCTGGGAAGGATGAAGAGGAGGGAGCCTGGGGGAAGGGGACAGGTGGGGAATTTCTGTCATTCCCAAAGAAGTGGCACACGAGGCCATCCGCCCCCTGCGTACCCCATAGCTACGCCACTGCAGTGCTCCTTTCTCCATATCACTACAATGTATCTATATAGACATAAGATAGAAGAGTGAATATGGAAAGAGAATGAGACTGGATATCTACAGAGAGATGTATGTGTCCCTAATCACGTCTAGCCTCCATTAGAAACTGCAGAACAATATTTTGACAGATTGTCTAATTTTATACATATGGTTAAAATGTGTAAGCTGTCACACCGAGACACAATAAAACAGAATTATATGAGCTCAAAACTCATCAATAAACAAATGGATTGAATGTGAGAAGCCAGAGAAGTTGATGATAGAGTCAGGATAGGAAATCAATGCATTGATCACGCTGAGCCCGGAGGACTATGTATAGACAATGCAATCCTTTCTGTTTGTGTAAATTTGATATCATAACTGTTAATCATGGTTTATTTATATAGCAATGCTTATCATAATATATTGAACATCTCATCCATTCTCACTGACATTTTTTATTAATGACTTTTATTGACTTGAGCTAGTTCAGACGATATCATGTAGTAAAATAAAATCCATAAGTTCTTGGGTCTGATGTACTAAGGTGTTGAAGAACTCTGGAGAATGTCTCCATTCCCATGTTGGGTATAGGTAATGAGATTTGCAATACCCAAGAAAATTCCAGCCATCTCCAACACGTTCGCACATCTGGTTATTTGTATTATTGAACTTTCATTAGTGACTTCATGTCTTGTATTAAGAGAATATTGATAGACACAATTCACAAGTAGGATGTAAAATCTATTGTAAGACTCCTGTGTAAGGTAATAGATTGAGTGGTAGTTAAAATGAAACCTCAATAAACTGGAAAAAAACAAAAGCATATATATAAATACATGTAATTACAGCTGTCCCTTCTAGATCACTACCTTGTCATGGTTAAGGGACTTGTGTACTTCAATGAAGCTGTGAACTATACCATGTAAGGTCACCCAAGATGGGCAGGTCATGGCAGAGAGGAAAGGCAAATCATGGTCCACTGGAGAAGGAGCCTGCAACCCACTCCATAAACTTTGCTAAGATAACTTTATGGACAGGCACAACCAGAGACATAAGGATATGGCACCGGAAGTAAAGCCTCTCAGGTCAGTCTGTGTAGATCACAATAAAATGTGGCATTTTCCTAAAGAGATGGAAGTACTAGATCATCTCATCCACCTCCTGAAAAATCTGTATGTGGACCAAGAAGCCACAGTCAGAACCCAACATGGGACAACAGAATGGTTCAAGATTGGAAAAGAAGTGTGACAAGGTTGTATATTGTCACCTTATTTATTCAACTTATATGCAGAGTACATCATGTGTAAGGACAGGCTGGATGAATCAATATTGCTGGAAGAAATATTAACATCCTCAGATAGCAGATGATGCTACTCCCATGGTTGAAAGTGAGAAGGACCCAAAAGACTTATTGATGAGGGAAAAAGAACAGTGCAAAAGCCGGCCCGTTGCTCAACATTAAAAACAGCAATGGCAAATGGCAAATGACAATTTCAGTTCCTGGCAAATAGATGGGGAAGAAGTGGAGGCAGTGACACATTTTATTTTCTTGGGATCCAAGATCTCTTCAGATGGTGACTGTGGCCATGAAATTAAAAGATGTTTGCTTCTAGGGAGGCAAGCTATCGCAAGCTTGGACAAACTAGTAAAAAGTTAAGATATTACATTATCAACAAAGGTCAGCATAGTTAGAACTATGATATTCCCAGTAGTAACATTAGAGAGAGCTGGATCATAAAGAAGTCTGAGTGCCGGAGAATTGATGCAATTGAATTGGGGTGTTGGAGATACAATAAATCAGTATTCAGGAAATCAAGAAAAAATGATTACTGGAAGGTATAGTCACGAAGCTGAAGCTCAAATATTTTGGCCATATCATGAGAAGCCAGGATTCCTTACAGATGTTGGGAAAGATTGAAGGCACTTGAAGAAGGGGGAGGCAGAGGTGGAGATGGATAGATGACATAATTGAAGCAACGGACATGAGTTTGATGGAACTCAGAGGGAAAGTGGCTAACAGATGTGCCTGCTCTCCATAAGGTCACAGAGCTTAGGGCACGACTGAATGACTAAACAACAACAATAACAAATTACGGTTGTTTGTTATTTAAACTATTGTGTGAAATAATTGGGCTGAAAGTATTTAAAGAATGAATACCTGAACATGGCCACCCATTCTCCTAATAACTTTATTATATGTGATTACTTATCTCACACTGCTCAGCTGGTAAATATTAGAATAATGGCAAGACTTTAACTCTTACCATGCCCTTGTGTCTTATCACCCTCACTGTGAAAGGTAAATAATCATGTGTCATTAGGTAAGTGGGAGAATCTTTCATTTAATTTATGCTTTCAATAGCCAGCTGTTAAATTGTCAGCTAATATGATAAGTTAACCCATTGGTAGCCTCTAAAATAACAGTTGGCAGGTGCATATACCGAAAATGTAAATCAGTAATTTCAAGTTTAAAGTTTCAGTCTAGTAAGCAGGTGGAGTAATATAATGCATAGATGGGTAACCATATTCAAGTTCTAGATCCAAAAGTCACAGGGGAGTGATGGGATTAGCTGGTTTAGGTACTGAAAGGCCAGTCATTCACATGAAGGTGTTCCCCAAATACTTTACCACTCCAATAAACATTACCCATTACTTTCCAGTTTGCATTCCTGGTCAACAGATTGTATTCTATAGTAGTAAGTCAGAATGGAGGGTCCCGGTCAGTAATTTGTGTCTGTTTCCAAGTCCCTATTTCAAATAAAAAGTCTGAAACTGTTGCAGAGTTGGAGCCATGCCTATTTCTAGAGCTTCATTGAATTCAAAGGCCGCATCTCGCGGTAAACAGGCCGTATGTCTGCGGGCCTGCTGCGGGCTTGTGGTCTGCTACAAATCTGGTGCTATTCAATTGAACAAGCCCGCAAGTTACGGGCCGAAATCCAAAACTGTAAACTATGCAATCGTATGTAGCATTTCAGGACGGGAACATGATTAGTTAAACAAGGCCATAACTACCCATCCAATAGAAAATGAGACCGTCATCGTTAAGTCAGTAAAACATGGAGTTTACATGTCAATCAATTAGCATATGGAGGTCCGACGTGATAGCACACGCAAAACCGCAAAACACAAAATAATAAAAATGAATGCTGATACTGTTATAGTCCATGTGGGTGGCCTGATATGTATTAACTCATTGATTCCTGCTTTCCCCATAATTTACAGTGCCATATAGATTTTTTTATTTGCTTTTATCAGGTGTTTAACACCCTTGCGAGTCCTATTTGGTACCCGTAGGATTTTCTTCTACATTTTCCATCTGTAGCAATTGAATAGTGATTTGTGATTGTAACTCTTGTGGACGTGAAAGATCAAAGGCTTAGTTGGGGTGTAAGTTACGGTTGTAACAACCTCAAGGATTTCAAGCCTGTAACACGTAAGCCGTTTTCGGCTTGCAAAAAAAAAACGCCAATTTGCTTATGGGCTCCAGTAACTTACAATTGCTCAATTGAATGAGGCTCCTAGTCTCTATTGGTTGGAGGCATCTTTCAATTATATGAAAATGCCCTGGAGTTAAATGTGTTGGTTTCAGGGTCAATTGATTGTTTGCAAAGACTATTATTAGACCCCTTGAGATATTTGAAACATCATTTGCCTGGATCAGTTAGCACATGTGGTAAAATATAACTTCTCAAGTAAATTTTCAAAAATAAATTATTTAAAAAAAATATCCAAATGTCAAATATTGTTTGACTTTGCCCGTATTATTAATATATTTTTATGGAAATCTTCACTTTTTAAAACATATGTTTAGTGTATTCTAGTTCCTGTCGATATTTGCTGTGTTTACCTTGTTTTGATACCAAGCAACTTACAGACTGTTTTCCATTTTTTATTGTACATTGCATTTTGCTTACCATTTGTTTTAATATCTAGGCACATACTATCTGTTACTGTATGAAGGACAGGCTGCCAGCACTAAACAGACAAGCCCGGGGCAAACACATTTCAGAAACTTAGAAAGGTAATAAGCATGGTCTCAAGGGACCGAAAAAGGACAGCTTGATTTTCCAAATTGAAAAATGAGATATGAGCTAAACCATATGCTATCAAGTGTAAGTAAATTGCTTCTTCAGTGTCCTTTAAAATGATAATAATACTATTATCTTGTATAAATATGATAGATGCCTGCTATGTTACTGCATTACACACATCCGTGGAGACAGACAGCTCAGAGATGAAATCTTAACAACACTCTTAACATTTTCTAGTTTATAAACCTTTAAAAATGAATGATAAAAAATCCTAGAAGAACTTAAGAACGTATAAGTAAGAGAATTTGTGGGTTTGATAGCTGTGACCTGGACACACGCCTTAATTACTAGATATGATTAGAACACTATATCACATATCACTGTACCATATTGGGTACTAGGGATGTGACAATATGGCCGATGAAAATCTTCTCTAAGATTTGTATTATACCTGGTCTGGTTAATTGTGATATTAATGGAACACATGACCCAAAAATAATAAAATGTTCTCAAAAGAACTATAAGAAATCAAAACACAAGGCATACAGGCCACGTTATGTATCCTTGTACCTCAACAACACTTATTGTACCATGACATACAACTTGTATACAGTGTAGACCAATGTTGTCCCATAGTCCATGCTTACATTGACCTCTGATTACTGAAGTGAGAAAAGCCAAAATGTCTGGGCACATAGTACATGTTTGGAGTGGTAATTTTGTTCAAGTACAGACATGCTTATAACAATGATTGGCCCCAATGTGTCCAATGCTACTCAGCTGGTAAATTTACTTTTCTAGATTTATTGAACTCATGCTGGAGAGCCTGAGCTCAAACCTGGGACACATGATCCTAAATTAAATCCCTGTCTGGGCTTGGCTTATCTAGATCCTGGAGTCATCTAGGCCAATGTGTCTTTTTGATCTAGGCACCATTTTATCTTCCAGCACTTTTGGGGACCAGCTTTGAAATCCAGAACAGGTTGATGATACTACACGTGACACGCTAAATTTTCATATAGTTTAGAACAGATTTGATTGGAGTACATCTATAAGAGAGTTTAAGAAATCCTTGGAAATAGGGAGCCATGGCTAATAAAACTTGTTGTTGTTTAGTCGTTCAATCAAGTCTGACTCTCCATGACCCTATGGACTGCAGCATGCCAGACACATCTTGGGTCCGGTTGGGCCAATCCATAATATTTTTATGGCAAAGATACTCCAGTGGACCACAATTTGTCTAACCTCTCTGCTATGACCTGCCCATCTTGGGTGACCGTACATGATGTAACTCACAGCTTCATTGAAGTACACAAGCACCTTCACCACGACAAGGTAGCGATCCAGATGGAGTCATAAAATGTTAACTGCTGGCTAATAATGTTTTATCTATTATAAAGACATTTTTATATAAAAACATTCCCCTGGCTCCTATATTGAATGAATGAATTAGATTGTAAGTTTGTGAGTTTTCAATCTTGTGTCGGTGCGTTGGAAATGAGCACTATGTACATGTGATTCTAAGCTCAAAAACAGGGCCCCCCATTCTTTATAAGGTGTTAAGTTTGTTTTTTGCAATGTACTTAACCCCTGTACAGCGCTATGGAATATGTTGGCGCAATAAAAAATAAAGATAATAATAATAATAATGATCCTATCTTACACTGTGCAGTACTATAAAGTGCATGGTTTATATGGTAATCGTACACCAGATAATGTATCTGTGTTGAATGACTTTTTTCACTAATGTGTTTAGGAAAGATTAGTTATTGTTGCCACAAGAGATTAGAGTTTTTAAGAACTGAGACGGATAAGCAAGTCTGGTCGTAAACGGAGACTGGAATGGACCAATGTTATTGGGTCTACACCCAGAATGATATTAGTTTGACCTGGTTACACTCCAGTGTCAGAGCATTGCACAGTTTTGAAAGTTGGGTGCTAATGGTAAATCCATTGTAAGGCAAAGTTTGGTAATGGGAGTTCAATAATTTGTAAGAGGCCCCACCCTGTTTCTATATAACATTGCAGGTGTGACATGTTGGTCGCTGAACAGGATATGGATGGGATATAGGTAGAGATGTTGTGAAGTTGCCCCTTAAACTGTGATCGATGTCTCCTAAGTAAATAAAAGTCAAAATCCAGATCAGGGCTGGAGTTGGCCATTGGAGAATTCAGGGAGAGCTAAATGTCAGGGCTGGGAGAAGGCAATGAGAGTGATAGGGATCCAAATATACAGCAAGATTATTACCAGGATAGCACACGAGGACCTCAGACTAAGCCCTTGTTCAGATAAGGCTCGGCAGGTCTGAACATTTTATTGATACGCCATGTCATACTGCCTAAATTTCAGGTGCCCTAAATTCTGAGATGATGCACCATGTAAAGTAATGCAGCTCTCTGGATTGAAGCACATGGTGACCAAAAGAGAGGCAGACACAGAGGCCATGGATGACGAGGCAAGGTGGATTAATCATTGCATGGGCTAGACTTGGTCATGGCAGTCAGACAATTTTAAAGCAGCGTCAGCATTTATGGCTTTCCAAAATAGTCTTCTTGTCACCATCAAGCTAAAATAATAATTGTTGTACTTTCCTTTAAATAATTAATTTTCTTTAAATAATTAGCCATACCAATAATTCCCTAATAAATTCATAATTAGAGTTGCCTTTTGCAATAGTATAAAATGTAAAGTTTAAATGTACCAAATCTCTGTCTTCAGTAAAAGAGTATGACCTTCTGCAGAGAAAGACAGAAACACGTAGCTGACTTCCAGTCCCACTTACTGTCAATCAGTGATCAAAGAGAGGGCCTTTAATCAGCCAAAAGGAATTAAACACAAACATTGAGAACGAATAAATGGAAGTGAAAAGAGAATAGTAGAGAAAGCTTAATGAAAGACAATTAATGACATATTAATAATGTCACAAGGGATGCAGTAAGGACATTGGAAGGAAATCACTTTAGCTTTGTCCATATTGGTTTTACATCAATTTTGCATAAGTCACCCAATGTTAGGTGTAGACATGGATGGGTTAAATCTCACTGTGTGACTCTGCAGTAATATTTCAGTGCAACAAACAAGTCAATACAGTCAATTCAAATGAAAAAGAGATCATTATGTCCTTACTTAAATAATCACTTTAATCACTTTAGTCATTTATTTAAATATAATATTTTGAAGAAATAAATGTAAAAATATTTAATATATTAAGTAAAATAAGTAATACAGACTCCTATTACCATTTATATTCAATTATGCTGCAGTGCAACTTCCTGAGGTGCGATGAGACTTTGAATACACAGGCAGTTTCTGTCTACACAATAGGAATGTGACAACAACATTTGCAAGTATCGAAAAAGGAGAGGGGGGGGTGGAGATGTGTCAAATAATTGGATATTTTGGAATTTGAAACCCACACTTGTATGTGCCCTAGAAGTGGATAGGTCATCAAAATATCATGGATGAATCCTAGTCCATCAATTTTTTTAGTTTTGAATAAAACTTTATTATGAACTCCAAAATTGGACCTCTTCTGATTAGCAAAGGGTTGCCTTCTCTGATGAGTCTTTTCTGCTCCATCGACTGGACAGACATTGGCGTGTTAGGCGCGAAGCCTCTGGGAAATAAAACACTCTGCAATCATTGTTAGAAGAACACAGCTGGTGGCGGCAGCGTTATGGTCTGGGGAATGTATTCTTGGCATTGTTTGGGTCCACTCATACCTCTGGAAGGCACTTAGTTGGGTTATCTATCCATCCTTCCAGATCAAGTACACCAATACATGTTGACTGACTTCTCTGGAGCAGATGGGATCTTCTAGCAGGACAATGCAACATGTCATATGGCCAGAATTGTCCAGGAGTGGTTGGAGGAGAACGACAAAGACTTCCCTGACCTACAAATTCCCCGAACTTGAACCCCATCGAGCATCTGTAGGACCACCTTGATCGCCATGTTTGCCCTATAGATCTTCCGCCACGCACTCTTCAGCAGCCGCCTGGTGTAATGCAGTCTGCATGGCTCCTTTGCCAACCATCCAGCCTCTTACTTACTCATTACCATGCTGTCTAGCTGCTGTCCATGCTGCACATTACTATTATTCAGGATATTAGTATATTTTGTAGTTGTCCTTTAAGTGCAGTGCCAGGGATTAGCATGTATATTAATATCTTATGTGTGTGGGATCGGCCATTAAGCAATGAAAACGACTATCAAGGAGAAATAATTCTTGGAGGTGGGGGGCATACATATCTGAATGGGCCTGAAGCAACATAAACATAAAATATGTCTCTGGTGATAAGCATGTAAATACATAACAGTGGAAGTCATAATCATTGCAAAATAAGAAGCAAACATTATATGTATTACGTACAATCACAGGCTTCACATAATGTGGGTATTGAGGGGGATTTTCATGCCTTGAGGGTACTGGAATGTTCTATAATCTGTTTATTGTCCCTGTGTTAAGCCTCACTTTATAATTCTATCCATTTACAGCACGGCGATGTGTGATTTATCCAGACACCTGTATATTATTTGAGATAAATGTGCATTAAATCCTAGGAACCATACATCATATCAGAATTATATTTACAGAAGTCGCTCATGACAGATCCGGCGCGACACCGGAGAGGAGGGAACTTTAATTTCACTGGTGGTGAATCTCCCATCTGTAATAATCCTGTTACAGCCTTTAGGCAAAATTTTCTGTATTAAAATTATATATAATTTTCACATTTTAAAGTATTAGCCAATAATTTAAGTACTGTCATATTCTATTGTGAACATCCAAGAAAACAATTGGGAAAATGGATTAAGCTAAACCGCAGATCTGAAGTTACTGACGTTCTCTTTCTCCAATATCACTCTCTCTCTCTCTCTCTCTCTTGCTTACTTTCTGCACTCTCTCTCTTTCTCTGCTATTTATCTTTATCTCTCTCCAATATCTCTCTTTCTCCACTGTCTCTCTTTCTTTCTCCAATATTTCTCTCTCTTTCTCTTTGCTCTATCTCTCCATCTCTTTATCCCTCTTTCTCTACTATATTTATCTCTCTCTTTCTCCAATATCCCTCTCTATATCACTCTTTCATTCTCCACTATCTCTTTCTCCTTTTTTCTCCCCACTATCTTTCTCTTTCTCCTCTCTCTCTCTCTCTTTATCTATTTCTATCTTTTTCCACGATCTCTCTTTCTCTAATCTCTCTCTCTCCAATATCTATCTTTTGTTTTCCAATATCTCTCTTTCTTTCTCCCCACTATCTTTCTCTTTCTCCACTATCTCTCTCTCTCACTCCAATATCTCTCTTTCATTCTCCACTATCTCTCTCTCTCACTCCAATATCTCTCTTTCATTCTCCACTATCTCTCTCTCTCACTCCAATATCTCTCTTTCATTCTCCACTATCTCTCTCTCTTTCACCCCACTATCTTCCTCTTTCTCCTCTATCTCTCACTCTCCACTATCTCTCTTTCTCTTTCACTCTCTTTTTGCTCTATCTCTCTCTCTCTCATTCTCTCCACACTGTCCCTCTCTTTCTCTTTCTTTCTCCACTATATTTCTCTATCCCTCACTTTCTCCAATATCCCTCTCTATGTCTCTCTTTCATTCTCCACTATCTTTCTCTTTCTACACTCTCTCTCCCTCTCATTCTCCACTATCTCTTTCTCCTTCTTTCTCCCCACTATCTTTCTCTTTCTCCTGTCTCTCTCTCTTTTTATCTATTTCTATATTTTTCCACTATCTCTTTCTCACTCCAATATCTCTCTTTCATTCTCCACTATCTCTCTCTCTTTCTCCCCACTAACTTTCTCTTTCTCGACTATCTCTCTTTCTCCACTATTTTTCTCTCTCTCTTTCACTCTCTTTTTGCTCTCTCTCTCTCTCACTCTCTCCACACTGTCCCTCTCTTTCTCTTTCTTTCTCCCCTATATTTCTCTATCCCTCACTTTCTCCAATATCCCTCTCTATGTCTCTTTTTCATTCTCCACTATCTCTTTCTCCTTCTTTCTTCCCACTATCTTTCTCTTTCTCCTTTCTCTCTCTCTTTGTCTATATCTATCTTTTTCCACTATCTCTCTCTTTATCTCCAATATCTCTCTTTCTTTCTCCCCACTATCTCTCTCTCTCACTCCAATATCTCTCTTTCATTCTCCACTATCTCTCTCTTTCTCCCCACTATCTCTCTCTTTCTCCACTATTTCTCTCTCTCTCTCTCTTTCACTCTCTTTTTGCTCTATGTCTCTCTCTCTCTCTCTCTCTCTCTCTCACTCTCTCCACACTGTCCCTCTCTTTCTCTTTCTTTCTCCCCACTATCTCTCCCTCTCCCTCTCCACTATCTTTATCTCAATCTCTCTCTCTCTCGTTCTCTATAGCTATTCTCTTTATCTCTTTGTTTCCTTACTCTCTTCTCTCACCTGTTCCTTATCATCATCTGCCTTCTTTCCTGCTCTCTTATTTCTCTCGCTCTCTTTCTCTCTTCACCATCCCTTCTTCTGCCTCTCGGGTCACTATTCCGTTTCTCTCTCTTCCTCCTCACTTCATCTCCCTCCCTCTCTGACCACTGCGCTCGTCCTTTTTTTATCTCAATCATCACTCTGCTCTCTATGTCTAAATCTCCTTAGCTTAGAAGAACACCCTATCCTATGAATATATGCATTTTATATTTATATCTATCCTATGAAAATAAAGCATATTTTATATTTACATAACTAATTAATTCAATAATATATTTATTTAATTTCTATTGTTGCCCACTATTCATTAAAATGTTTTCAAAACACTATTTAGCAAAATAGGAGCTTTTTTAATATAACATCTGTGGTTCTCTTTCCATGTAATATTTACAACATCATTTTATTACACAATGACAAAAAGTAAATTATGTTATTGTTTTTCATTGAATATTGTTTGAAAAATCAAAATCTGTATACCCAATATTACTCCGGCTCCATTTGTAAAAAGAAATCTTGAGAAGGTAGATGCAATAAGGAGCTCTCAGGGTGACTTGCACAGAATGGCTGCACAAATGCAGACTAATATTTAGACAATATCTTGCGCATCCCCCATCTGTTGCGATGCATTTATGCAAACGTGGAATACAGGATCTATACACTGTATCAGCAAGAGGCACAGATTGCATTTCTGAGAGCAAGGCAGCCTAATATCTCTCCAGTGGGCAATGATTCAAATTGAAAGTAAGATAAATGTTGCCCAGAATCTTAGTATCAATGAATATTGCTCTACACGCAGTAAGACAAATGGTCTAATGATGCTTTGGTTATGGACCCGTAGGAAGCTTAACAATGATAAATACCAGTGGGTGAGAGCCAAAGACAACGCCGGACCAGTGTTTGCAATGAATGTTTTTATGTCGTCATTAACAACAAGGTCCAGAAATGTCCTTCAGTCCTAGACTGAGATCTGTACTGATCAGGTCATGGTATTGTAATTCCTTGTTATTGTTATAATTATTACACCGAACAAACAATGCAACAATTACACACCCCGTCCATATGAGGACATTAACGAAAATGACATTTCTGTCCTGAAGTTAATGCTGTAAGAATAACCTCCATCTGGTTAGTTTGCCTGTGAAAATATTGCATTATGCTTGATAAGTACAGTGCAAAAGTATTCACCCCCCCTGACTTTTTACCTATTTTGTTATATTACAGCCTTAAGTTCAATGTTTTGTTAATCTGTATCAATAGACACAATAGTCTAAGCTGGTGAAGTAAAATGAGAAAAATATATACATAAATCTATTTTTTTTAAATAGAAAACAGAATATTGGCATGTGCGTATATATTCACCCCCTTTGTTATGAAGCCCATAAAAAGCTCTGGTGCACCAATTACCTACAGAAGTCACATAATTAGTGAAATGATGTCCACCTGTGTGCAATCTAGGTGTCACATGATCTGTCATAACATATACACACCTTTTTTGAAAGGCCCCAGAGGCTGCAACACCTAAGCAAGAGGCACCACTAACCAAACACTGCCATGAAGACCAAGGAACTCTCCAAACAAGAAGGGACAATGTTGTTGTGAAGTACAAGTCAGGGTTAGGTTATAAAAAAAATATCGAAATCTTTGATGATCCCCAGGAGCACCATCAAATATATCATAACCAAATGGAAAGAACATGGCACATAGGCAAACCTGCCAAGTGACGGCCTCACACCAAAACTCACGGACCGGGCAAGGAGGGCATTAATCAGAGAGTTAGCACAGAGACCTAAGGTTACCCTAGAGGAGCTGCAGAGTTCCACAGCAGAGACTGGAGTATCTGTACATAGGACGACAATAAGTAGTACGCTCCATAGAGTTGGGCTTTAGGGCAGAGTGGCCAGAAGAAAGCCATTACTTTCAGCAAAAAACAAAATGGCGCATTTTGAGTTTGCGAAAAGGCCTTTTGGAGACTCCCAAAATGTATGGAGGAAGGTGCTCCGTGCGTGATTTGAGGCTAGGATGGATGTTCACCTTCCAGCAGGACAATGACGCCAAACACACTGCTAAAGCAACACTTGAGTGGTTTAAGGGGAAACATGTAAATGTGTTGGAATGGCCGAGTCACAGCCCAGACCTCAATCCAATAGAAAATCTGTGGTCAGACTTAAAGATTGCTGTTCACAAGTGCAAACCATCCAACTTGAAGGAGCTGGAGCAGTTTTGCAAGGAGGAATGGGCAAAAATCCCAGTGGTAAGATGTGGCAAGCTCATAGAGACTTATCCAAAGCGACTTTGAGCTGTGATTGCCGCAAAAGGTGGCTCTACAAAGTATTGTCTTCGGGGCTGGTGAATAGTTATGCACATTGACTTCCATGTTAATTCCAGGTTGTGAGGCAACAAAACACAAAAAATGCCAAGGGGGTGAATACTTTTGCAAGGCACTGAATGTAAGCAACAACAAATGACCCTTCGGGCTTAGCCTCTTTAAGGGTGATAGGGGGCTCTGTGCTCACTGTGCCTTAGGGAGTTCAGCTACACAGTATTAATGAGGCCCAACTAAGGCCAAAATGTACCTACAGGGTTTGCTGTTTTGACTCTTCATGGTAGAATTGCCTGATATTTTGGGGCTGGATAACTCTTTTCACTGAGACCAGACTGATGTACTGCAGGATATTAATCCCTGTATAGGGCACAAGTGAGATAAAAGAGGCTGCTCTCTGTGGGTTATGCTATCCTATTAAGGTTAGTTTGTTCTCTGCTTGAGCACCTCTAATGTTCTTATTGATAGATATGTAAATCAAATGAAAGGGTTGTATCAGTAGGGGATCATGAGCTAGTATTAAACGGAGGACACATGGATGGTAGTATTTCATTATAGGGACAATTGAAGGCCCCATAGACGCTGTGGTTTAGTACTGTATAGTGGAGCAGCCAATGGCCATTTCTGCATCATGGGTGCAGCACTGGGTAGCCATGGGCAAGTACTGTATTATTGGGACAGCCATGACAATATTTAAGAAAAGTGGGGGTATCCGAATTGAGGTTTTGCCTGACTTTGCTATAGGACCCTTCTATTTATTCCTAGTAGAATTATATTGTGTATATTCAGTTGTTCAGTCATGTCTGACTCTCCATGACCGTGTGGACTGCAGCATGCCAGAGACATCTTGTTTCTGGTTTTGCTTATCAATAAGGTTTTGGAGTGCCAGTTCCTTCTCCATTGGATTATGATTTTTCTGACCTCTCTGCTATGACCTGCCCATCTTGGGTGACCCTACACGGTTTAGCTCACAGCTTCATTGAAGTACACAAGCCCCTTCACCACGACAACGCAGCAATCCAGAAAGGGAACCTGATATTGGGAGATTGGAATTAGGGCCACTGAAGCTGAGGAATTGTCTATCAGCAATATATACTAGTGACTTGCCCGTCAAAAATTACGGCAAAACAAATTTTAAGCCAGGCAATGGCGCATTTTGAGTTTGCGAAAAGGCCTTTTGGAGACTCCCAAAATGTATGGAGGAAGGTGCTCCGTGCGTGATTTGAGGCTAGGATGGATGTTCACCTTCCAGCAGGACAATGACGCCAAACACACTGCTAAAGCAACACTTGAGTGGTTTAAGGGGAAACATGTAAATGTGTTGGAATGGCCGAGTCACAGCCCAGACCTCAATCCAATAGAAAATCTGTGGTCAGACTTAAAGATTGCTGTTCACAAGTGCAAACCATCCAACTTGAAGGAGCTGGAGCAGTTTTGCAAGGAGGAATGGGCAAAAATCCCAGTGGTAAGATGTGGCAAGCTCATAGAGACTTATCCAAAGCGACTTTGAGCTGTGATTGCCGCAAAAGGTGGCTCTACAAAGTATTGTCTTCGGGGCTGGTGAATAGTTATGCACATTGACTTCCATGTTAATTCCAGGTTGTGAGGCAACAAAACACAAAAAATGCCAAGGGGGTGAATACTTTTGCAAGGCACTGAATGTAAGCAACAACAAATGACCCTTCGGGCTTAGCCTCTTTAAGGGTGATAGGGGGCTCTGTGCTCACTGTGCCTTAGGGAGTTCAGCTACACAGTATTAATGAGGCCCAACTAAGGCCAAAATGTACCTACAGGGTTTGCTGTTTTGACTCTTCATGGTAGAATTGCCTGATATTTTGGGGCTGGATAACTCTTTTCACTGAGACCAGACTGATGTACTGCAGGATATTAATCCCTGTATAGGGCACAAGTGAGATAAAAGAGGCTGCTCTCTGTGGGTTATGCTATCCTATTAAGGTTAGTTTGTTCTCTGCTTGAGCACCTCTAATGTTCTTATTGATAGATATGTAAATCAAATGAAAGGGTTGTATCAGTAGGGGATCATGAGCTAGTATTAAACGGAGGACACATGGATGGTAGTATTTCATTATAGGGACAATTGAAGGCCCCATAGACGCTGTGGTTTAGTACTGTATAGTGGAGCAGCCAATGGCCATTTCTGCATCATGGGTGCAGCACTGGGTAGCCATGGGCAAGTACTGTATTATTGGGACAGCCATGACAATATTTAAGAAAAGTGGGGGTATCCGAATTGAGGTTTTGCCTGACTTTGCTATAGGACCCTTCTATTTATTCCTAGTAGAATTATATTGTGTATATTCAGTTGTTCAGTCATGTCTGACTCTCCATGACCGTGTGGACTGCAGCATGCCAGAGACATCTTGTTTCTGGTTTTGCTTATCCATAAGGTTTTGGAGTGCCAGTTCCTTCTCCATTGGATTATGATTTTTCTGACCTCTCTGCTATGACCTGCCCATCTTGGGTGACCCTACACGGTTTAGCTCACAGCTTCATTGAAGTACACAAGCCCCTTCACCACGACAACGCAGCAATCCAGAAAGGGAACCTGATATTGGGAGATTGGAATTAGGGCCACTGAAGCTGAGGAATTGTCTATCAGCAATATATACTAGTGACTTGCCCGTCAAAAATTACGGCAAAACAAATTTTAAGCCAGGCAATGCTGTTTGCCACACAAGGTGAGGCTATGGCTTCTCTGAGCACCTTTGGTGCTCATCATGAGCCCCACGCTGAGTCCTGTGTCTCTCTCTGTACCCCTCTCACTCCTGGCTCTCTCTGTCCTGGCTCTCTCTCTCTGCACTCTCTTTCCTGATGCTGTCTCTCCCGTCGCTGTCTCTCACTCCTGTCGCATTTGCGCATCTCTAATCACTGATGACACCGCACAGACGTTACAGACAGGTTGTAAAATATTGTAAATGATTGGGCAATAAACACATAATGGAGGCACATGTTCTGCCTCATGGAAGTGGCCATAGTCACTACTGTGTCTCTGGGTGGCTTAGGTCTGAACTGTACTTAGAGGTACATATATCTACAGTAATCAAAATTCCTTATTCCAACAAACAGCTGTTATATGTCTTAACCTCTTCACCACTAGGTTTGATTGCATGACAAAGACCCTCTTGTATGGAAAAATAGCCATTGCTTTGAATTCAATGGAACAGAGTTCAATCACCATAACCAGATAACAAAGTACTGTTTCTATTCCCTCTGACACTGATCCAGTAGATAGGACATGGGCGGATGGAGAGACAATGAATATGTTGACCTGATGCTTTGTTATGTAGGGAATTAAATGATAGATATGTGGTTGATAGGTATTCTGCCATGATTGATACATAATATAGAGTTCCTTTGAAGGGCTCAACTAAAAACAGCCATTAAATACCCCTGAGAGTTGTGTATTGCATGAAAATATATAAATACTAGCGACTTGCCCGTAAAAAAATGAGGGCAATAAAATTGTAAGGCAGGTAATACTGTTTGGTCGAGACATTAATTTTGTTGGTGGTCCGAGATCCTTCGGCACTCATTGTGAGGCTGTTGGTCGCTCAGTGATTGGCTTTTGTGTTTATTGTGAGAGTGTATTTTTTTTTGTTTATATGTTTTTTTGAATGCTAATTAAAAAATTAACAAATTAATAAATAAATATACTTTACCTATTTTGAAGTAATATATGCAGGAAGCATTGTGATGAAAAGCTGATTGTGGAGCTGATGTGTAAGTGTCAGCAATGTGTGCAGTGTGTAGTGTAAATAGGCTGTGTGCGTGGGGGGAAGCCGTTAGGGTAGCTGTGTACTTCCGCATTGTGTAAGTTAGTGTTGTAAAATGGCGGTGAATGTGTGTGGTACACATCTGTGTATGATTTAGCATCCTTGGTAAGAGTGTATCTTGTAGCTTGTACAGGTTTTTTGAAAAGCCTTATGTGCTTGGTGGTGTTTTGCGTCTTTAGGGTCCTGTAGCCTTGTTTTTTTTTTTTTCGGCTGCCATTTTTTCTCTCGCTTAGGTGATTTTCGGGTGTCTAAACTTGGGAATTTGGAGTTAAAAGGAGGTCCTGGGTGTCCCCCCTTGCTGTGGGTAATCTTTTTATGCATTTTTTTTGTGTATTTATTGTGTTTTTAATGTTTTCAGGTGCGCGTGGTTCGGCCGTTTGCGAGGTCGGAATGTTTTTTTGTAAGTCCCGAGTCTTGTATTTTTTTATGCTAAGTCCGTAAATTTTCTGTTCTTTGTCCCGCGGTTCATATTTTTTTGTGTAAGTCCGTATATAGTGATTGCGTGTTAGATGTATTTTGGTAAAGTACTGCTTGTGTGGGTGTTTGTAACTGCGTGTGAGGCACCGTAGAGCCTCCACCTCCGCAAATGCAGCCCCTCGCTTCCCCATGGTCTGCATTTGTGGTCTTAAAGTCGTAGGGGGTCGTAGGGATGAGCGCCTACGGCGCCCATCTCTGCCATGCAAGGAGCGCCTTCGGCGCTCCTTCCAGCAAATGCGGCCCTCGCTTCCCGTTAGCAAAAACCCGCATTGCTGACAACTACATATGTGATAATTATCTTTACAGTGTCAGAGATGCACAATGAATGCAGACAACTACCAATTTTGGACCAGAGAACAAGTATTGTATTAATGGAGTGGGCTTGAGAACTTAGGGAAGCTATGGGTTAGTTTACATTCCTCGCTATATCACAGGTACATTGTTTTGTGTTGTTTTGTGATGAATGAAATTGCAAATGACCCTGTATGGCTCTCTCTAAGGGTGATAGGGTGCTGGGGACATGGACTCCTTCCTCACTGCGACTTATAGGGTTCAGCTACACCCTACTGATGAGGTAAATCTATGGCCAAAACATGTGACCTGGCATTTACTATTTCTCTTGTTCATAGTAGAACTGCCTGATATTTTGGGGCTGGGTTATCATGTCCAAAGAGCTAACCAATTAAACACCTAGTTCGTTCTCTGATTGAGCATGTCTATTTTTGTTGTTGCTTCCATAGGGATAAACTGCATTGTGGGACATGATCTAATATTGTTTGAAAACAGGCTTCTGTAGCTTTGCATTATTGCATGGCTGCAAATGGAAGTTGGTAATTGATGTATATTAAGGAAAGTCATAGGTTGGTACTATATCACATGTGCAACCATGAGTATTGCACCAAAGGTGATTTTAATTAGATATTTTAATTTAATATCAAGTCAGTGGGATGATGTGAGGTGATTTTAGCCATGGTCCCCAGGTATTAATGAATTGTGGGAATGTGTCTCATAAGATGTGCGTGGGTATTTCACTGATAAGAATGTAATTTAGCTTGTAGGCTAAGAGTGTTCGATTCCCACTGTTTGGCAATATAACTCTTAGTGAATTGCAAAAGCTTGTTTTGAGATGTTGAAAAAGAGGTTGAAAGATGACCTAGAAGGTTTATCTCTGGATTTGCACATATTTGGGTGTTAAATATACTTGAGGCTAATGAGAAGACCTCCCTCCATAGATGTTTAACTCGTAGGCAGGTCCACCAGGTACAGTATGAAAGAAGGAGCCAACTTCCCGGCAGCAGTTTGGGTTTGGTGTTAGGTTCCATTTGTTTATTGGGTGTTACGTATGTCCTATAAAGGAATTTTAAAGCTAGTTTCTAATTAGAAAAATAGCAACATGGATGCCTTTGCTGGTTCCTGCAGTCATCCATAAACATATGGTGAATGTTGTATGTGTGTGAGAGGGCACCCCGACCTTTACGTACTGCCGAACAGCGCGCCTTCATCAGGTCGCGGAGAACTGAGCCCTGATGGCGCTCTGCGCTCCACCCAGCATCCCATCTGCCACAGAGGCTTCGAATTCGTGAGCGCCACATCCCATATTTACTGGACCTGCTTGGCAAGGTAAGGGTCTGACATTGTGCAAGATGGGCCAGGCATTGTTTCATGTGTCACTAGGAGCATGTTGCATTGCATGTTTATCAAACATGCAAATAATGGCATGTAGTGACATGTAGTGATAAACATGCAATGCAACATGCTCCTAGTGACACATGCACACAATGACAGTGACATTACATACAATATGCTCCTAGTGACACATGCCAGTCCCACATGTCACACTCTCAGCCCCTTACCTTGGCCTTGGCAGCCTCCAGCATGCTGGTCCAGTAAATATGAGATGGGGGTGCGCGCTTGAGAAGCCTTTGTGGCAGATAGGAGGCAGACTGGAGCGCAGAGCGTCACCAGATCGCAGTTCTCGGCGCCCTGTTGACGGCGAGCTGTTCTCCAGCGTGTGAAAGACGTACCACCGTGTGAGAGACATTTACATTTCTGCAGGAGCAGGGTTTACAGTTAACTCTGTAAGCTACCTTCATCTTAGCATGTGCGGGGAATAGTGTATAGTGTAGGTTCCAATGTTATAACAACCCTATTTCTTCTATTTCCTTCGTCTTTCTCCCCAACCCTCCACTCTTCAGTAGAAATACACATCCTCAGGCTCCAAGATATCACAAAGTGCTGAAGTCAAACAAGATGTAAGGTTTCTATACACAAACACATGGCTTATTTTGCTTTTAATGCAGTTAGTTTGTTACAAGCCTAACAAGCATGATAGCTATTTCCCAGACTACATTGGTCCTTTAAATTAATTTAAAGCTGTAGTGTTAAATATTTTATCTGTGTAGGCGATCTCTGAAGCTGCAGTGTTGTTGTTTTTTTTGTTCACTTTCCCATAGACAGCGATCATAGCAGCCTCAGCAGAGTTCAGTGACTTTCTCCAACAGTTTTTATTTTTAACAGGCGTGTTTCCATTATTGGCTCTCATTGCCTCAATACAGCCATATAAATGAATGTAGCAGAACTGGAGTAGAGATATGTTTGGTAATGCTTTTTTATTTTACAAATGCTTCACACAGTGCCTGACTCATCTACCTTCTCCGCCACCCTACAGATAATAAGTAACTGTCCAGGGTCCTGTAGAGCTGTCGGAGCCCCATCCAATCTGCTCTCCATAAAGCTGCAGGTAACCATTAAATGTAGATTTCTTATAGTTATGCTAAAACACACCTCTCCTCTTGTACATGACCATGTATACATGAATCCTGTTTGCAATGAGTGAATCTAGAATACCTATAGTCTTATTTAATGTTATTTATTACACAGTGGCAAACATGTGACTTCATTGATGAAGAACTAACAATTAGACAAACTCAACAGCAGGTGATTTTACTGTTAAGAAATTGTAGAAGAAGAAAAAAACATTGAGTCATATAAAATGAGCAATTATTATTATAATAATTATAATTAACTTTTATTCGTTACGCACCAACATATTCTGTAGCACTGTACAGGGGATAAGAACAAGGAAAACACAATATTAACAAACTATACAAGATTGAGGGCCCTGTTTTGAGCTTAAAATCTTTGTAGGAAGTGCTTTTCCCCAAAGCATCCTAGAAGATTAGAAACTTGCTACTTACAATCTAAAGGGAATGGAAGAGGGGAAGAGCAGATAAGGAATAACAAGAAAGACCAGGAAGCAAGTGAAAGTTTGCTTAGGTAGGAAGGTGTGCAAAGTTAGAAAGTTTCTTTCATTAAATGGGAGAGGGAAAGGGTCTGACAGAGAGTTAATCAAATTCAATAATATGTATCAACTCTTTAACCCTTTAAACTTACCTAGCAAACAAAATCGTATGACTTTAAATATATATATATATATATATATATATATATATATATATATATATATATATATACATTAAACACAATCAATAGTTCATTCACATTTATCATTCATCATTTACATTTACATATCTATATTTACATTTATGTTATTTTGAAAATGTGGAAAGTGTCTAGATTTGATTTCAGTTTATTAATCTTATTATTTATTTTCGGTATAACTTAACTATATTGTTAAAACATAAACTTTACTTTTATGCCCTTAGGTTTATGTTTTACATTTTGTGAATCTTACTAAAAAATGAAGTCACGAAAAAATTAAATAAAATGTATGAAACAATTAATCCTCACGTTATGGTTTATAAAATCCAGTTAATTCACCATCAGGGTCCAGACAAGGCACAATAGCAATATTTTACTCATAAAGATGCGTTTAGGCTCATGCCCTGAATATCTTCCAATGTGTTAGTTTGTAACATAATTAAGAATAGTGAAATTAATATTGGTCCTTTAATTATATAAAATGTACATTTGGCTTATGTGAATAACAAGCTTGGCTGATTTATGTATGATCTCAAAAATATGTCTGATGTCTCTGTGCAGCCATGTTAATCTGAATTATGTGTACTTGTTTCAGTATTTTGGCATAGGTTACCCAATCAGTTTGGCTAAATATAAGAGAACAGATGGGCTGCTATATCCAGTCTGGGGTCTGCAATGTGGTTCACTTGTTGAGATATCTACAGTAATGAAAATTCCTTGTTCCAACAAACAGCCGTTATATGTCTTAACCTCTTCACCACTAGGTTTGATTGCATGACAAAGACCGGCTTGTATGGAAAAATAGCCATTGCTTTGAATTCAATGGAACAGAGTTCAATCACCATAACCAGATAACAAAGTACTGTTTCTATTCCCTCTGACATTGATCCAGTAGATAGGACATGGGCGGATGGAGAGACAATGAATATGTTGACCCAACGCTTTGTAATGTAGGGAATTAGATTATAGATATGTGGGTGATAGGTATTCTGCGATGATTGATACATAATATAGAGTTCCTTTGAAGAGCTCAACTAAAAACAGCCGGTAAATACCCCTGAGAGTTGTGTGTAAATCACATTGTGATATTAGAGACAAACACCAAATGCCCAAGTTATTGCATGAAAAATACATAAATATAATTATAAATAGTTGGTGAACATTTTGAGTGGAAGTGACAAATAATTCAGCCTAAAAATGGGGTATTTTAAGTATAAGTATATTTACAGGATCTTCCTCTCTCCATGTCCACCAAGAGCCATTAATTATCACTCATAGTGGGGGCAAAGAAGAGCATACCCAGTTTATAAATTGTAATAGTTATGACCCTTCCAGATTGATACCTTGGCATGGTGAAGGGACTTGTATACCTCAATGATGCTGTGAGCTATACCATATAGGGTGTAGTGGTACCAAGGGTAACGGAGAGTTGGATAAGACTGAAGGACTAAATAACAACAAAATAGTTATATATATGTTTAATTGTTAAAGTTTGGATTATTATACAAATATATGCCATCCAGGTATGCTTATCTTACTAATAACCCCCACTCTGAGATTATTAATAGCCCTCAATATGGAGAGGGAGGTTGTGTATACAAAATGTATGATTAAAATACCCAGACGTTCAAGCTCAATTTTTTTTTTTTTTAATAACACCCATATATAATTATAGTTATTTATATGTTTATTTTTCATTTCTGCTGTGTCACTTTAAAATGCTGTTAATACTAACTGGATCAGAGCCATCAACATCCCGGATCCCTGTGGTTACAGACTGACTTCTTAGATATAGTTTATAATAAACACCCATTAGCCTGAGGAGTAAAATACACAAGACAGAGAACATCTTGTACTATTCGCTCCAATTTATGTTATTTAAATAATTTGATATTAGCTCGCCAGGCACAAAACAAAATGGCAGCCTTTGTAAAGATCAAAAGAAACTACAGCATTTGTTTAGCAATAGGCTATGATGCTGCATTAATGGCTTTTTACTGAATGCCGCTATAATTTAGGTCGGCGCTTAGTGGATCCATTTATCCTACTCTACGATGTGTTATTTAGTTACGTTTCATCTAAAGGCAAATTGCTCAGGATGCCACACATCCTTTAGCTGTGTCTAACAGTCAGTTAGACTGAAGGGAAGCATTAGACATTAACAAATCACTATGTATCACAGAGTTATCATTTAACCCCTTATCACACTGCACATTCCAAGAGCCGTAGACAAGGCCACGTTTATTTCTGTTGGACAACTATACAAAGATGCCTCATGGGGTCTACCCACTTTTATGTGTCATGGTCCTGTCCACTGCACAAATGAAAAGTACACTGAATATAACTGCAATTAATTGTTATTCATTTGGATTGAAGTATTAGATTATTGAAATTACTAGTTGGGTTGTCATGATGTTACTTCAATTGGGCTTGCCCGGAACCTTGTTCTAACCCACCCAGCGGCTCGTATGGGTTATTTTAGATAACCCTGAAAGCAGGGGTACACCCAGATCAGTATTTAATCACCACAGAGGACCAAGGAACCACCGGAAACCAAACAGAGTCATAGACTGTATCTCTAATTAATCAGATGCAGCATCAATAACCCCAATGTATAGGGTTATCCCTTACCCAGAATGAATAATACACGTACATTATGTATATCCAAACTGACAACTGTTTATTAGCAAGGACAACTCCTATTTATTTCACAAACAGCAAACATTCTCTTTGGCACTCCCCATCCTGAACATGATATGGGTGTTTTAAAGGACCACTGTGATCATAATTTTAAAATGTATAGTTTTGAAGAATTACACTTAAAAATCCAACATGCATGTACAAAAAATAATAATAATGATAATAACACAGCTTCTGATTTATTATGCTCCTCTGGAAGCTGCCATAGTGCTTTTATCAGATCACTTCCTGTGCTGGAAGAAGACTTTGAATGTACAGGAAGTTTGTGTTGGCACAATGGGGATATGGCTGTAAGACTGCCAGTGCACTCAGTATGACAATAGGGAAACTCAATCATTTACAAGGACAATTTAAATGTTATGTTTAGTTTTTTTATTTCTAGTAATATTTTGCCCCCTATCATGTTTAGTTAAGCAAAAAAACATATAGAACAAAACTGACCACAGTGGCCCTTTAAGAATAAATAACCTAAAAAAGGACCTCCATCCTCTGCCTTTATCTATTGCCATTAATAATGACCATTAAAAATGCAATGGCAACAAAAGTAAAGCAAAGCTTTAGCCACAAATCTGACTTAAAAATACAGTTAACCTCATTAATGGCTGCTGTTGTACCTCGCCCCATCTCTCTCACTGTCCTGATGATTGCTGAAAAAAAAACACATTTCAACTGAAATAACATTAAATTTGGTTGTTGTAGTTGTTTAGTCATTCAGTTGTGTCTGACTCTCCGTGACTTTTTGGGCCTGTGAACGACAAACCTGTCAGCTACTGTCACTCTGAGGTCCATCAAGCTAATGTTCATTGTTTCAATTATCTCATCTATCCATCTCTGCCACTGCTCTTCCCTTTTTCTTGTGCCTCCAATCTTTCCCAGCATCAGAGTCTTGTCTAGGGAATCCTGTCTTCTCATAATATGGCCAAAATATTTGAGCTTCAGCCTCATGATCATAGCTTAAAGTGAACAGTTTGGCTTAATTTCCTGAAATACTGGTTGACTGCATTTTCTTGCAGTCCAAGGGACTCTAAGTAGTTTTCACTAACACCACAATTCAAAGGTGTAAATTCTCCGGGGCTCAGACTTTTATATGGTCCAGCTCTTACATCCATATGTTACTACTAGGAATACCATAGAGTTAACTATGCGGACCTTGAGCCCAATTCAGTTGAGCTCTTGCTAGATCCGGTAGCCCGTAAGTAGGGTTGCAAGTATATTTGGCATCTTTTTGTGGGCTCCAAATCGGTTACGAGTTAAGGCCTTGAAAAAATTGCGTTGGTTAAGCCCATAACTTACAGCCTCTCAAAACCTTTGATCTTTCACTTTCGCAAGAGTTACGATGGCTAAGATCGCAAATCTCTATTAAATTTCCCCAAGCCCACACATGTTTTCACACCCGTAAATGGCAAAAGAAGGAGAAAACCCTACGAGTGCTAGAGAGGACCTGCAAGGAGGTTAAACACCTGTTCGTAGAGATGATAGACATTAGAATTAATCAGCAGTAAATTAAATTTATTTTATGTTTAATTTCGAGGGTAAATCGATCTCAGGTATCAATGAGTTAATACTTATCAGGCCACTCACATGGACTAGAACAGTATTGGCATTCATTTTCATAATTCTTCATTTTGCGGGTTTGCGAATATGACCCCCCCTGAACCTTTATTGATTGACGTGTAAGCTCCATGTTGTACTGCCGTAATAATGACAGTCTCATTTTCTATTGGCTGATTTGAAATGGGAGGTTACGCGCTTGCTTAATTGATCATTTTCACGCCCTGAACTGCTACGAACCAGTGCATGGTTTACAGTTTCGGCTTTGGGAAGGTAATTTGCGGGCTTGAGCAATCGAATAGCATCGTAATCGGAGACGAACAAGAGCCCGCAACACACCCGCAGACATACGGCCTACATCCCGTGAGATACAGGCTTGCAATTGAATCAGGCCCCTTGTTATTTAGGCATGTTTATAAATTATATTTTCCAGCTAAAGCTTTTCCTTGTTGCAGTTTGCACGTGTATTTTTAAAGTTAATCAGTACCATTAATGAATGCCCTTTATATGCACAAATAGTCACTATTTTCATGAAAAAACGTTAATTTCACTATAATTTTAAAACTAAGTACTTTCATATTAACATGATTTTTTAATCTAACATTATACAGTACATTTTAAAGAAAATGTTTATATTTGAAACATTATAATAATATTTCATTATTTTATTGTAAAGAACTGCAATAAGTCAGAAAAAAAACATTATGAACATGTATAGTTACAGAGGAAGCATTAAAGCTGTCAGTTTTCAGGTAAGAGAAAAAAGTATTCCTGGTCCCATGGCGGTTTATGATGCAAAATTTTATTATAGTAAACAACACACCCGGGACATGGTAAATTATAAATAAACCTGCCTCAGGTGAGGATCGCAGACATGTAGAACAGGTGTCACTAAAGTGGTTACACATCCAGGCTGTTACACCAGGTGCACAGTGTGTCTCAGTGATGGGGATACAGGACGGCCATTATGTATAAGAATCATATACTAGTTTAATTAAAAAGAGAATAAACTGTTGGTTGACAGACACTTTTTGTTCAGTTCCATGCATGACAGTCATATGTACATTTGTTGTATTTGGCTCTTGATCTATAGGTTGTAGATGCCTGTTCTAGCAAAACATTTTCTTTAAAGGAACGCTACTCTATTTACAAGTAAGTCTGATGTATGTTTGCTGTGCATAGACTATTAAAAACAGGATGCAGTCTAAAATAAATAAAAGTTGCTTCTTTGATTTTAAACTGTGTTTTTCCCCTCCTCCTACCTGTGTCTACCCTGCCAGATTAAATGAATAGGGGACACAAAAAATAGCAAAATTAAACGTAAACATGCATTACCAGATTTAGCCAGCACTAAGAAGCAGTAGGTCCTTCCCACAAATATATATATACTAGCGAATTGCCCGTAAATAAATGATGGCAATAAAATTGTAAGGCAGGTAATGCTGTTTGCCACACAAAATAAGTCTTTTGGTAGTATCTTCGGCGCTTATTGCGAGCCTCTCGGTTGGTGTATTTTTGGTTATCAGAGCCCCTTCGGTGCTCATTGCAAGGTCAGTGCTGATCGCCTTTTGCTGCTCATTGCGAGCATCTCCCTTGGTGTACTTTTGCTCCTTTGAGCACCCTTGGCGCTCATTGTGAGCCACGCACTGCAAGCCTTCGGCGTTTATTGCAATCCTGTCGTCTGGTCCTTTTTTTTTCTTTATATGTATTTTTTTATGATAATTTTTTTAATGAATT
The DNA here is from genome assembly GCA_027410445.1 of Discoglossus pictus. NCBI lineage: Eukaryota > Metazoa > Chordata > Amphibia > Anura > Alytidae > Discoglossus > Discoglossus pictus. Next base: position 19,048,886 of record CM050167.1, read on the forward strand.
TAGCGTCCTCCCTAATAGTGTATTTTATACCCTGAATGGTCTTGTGTAGAAGTGTTATGTGTGTGGCGGGTTTTTGCATGTTTCTGGGCTCGTATCCTCGTTTGGTAATTTTTTTCAAACTGCTACCGATGCCGCATTCTGACTTGTGTAATTGAGTTTTGTGTTAATGTGTAGTGAGCACCTATGGCGCTCCCTGCCTAAGTTGTACGGGGTCGTAGGGATAAGCGCCTACGGCGCTCATCTCCAACAGCTCAATGAGCGCCTTTGGCACTCCTTGTCAGCTACTGCAGCCCTCGCTTTGCTGCGGGCTCGGTACATGAGCCCGCAAGCGTTAGCAACAACCCGTATTTGCTGTCATAATTACGATTTGTCCATCACGCTATGTTAAAAGTTACGGGCTTGCGCATGCACAATGAGGTCCGAAGGTGCTCATTGTGGGCCTCGCGATGAGTGCCAATGGCGCTCATTGTCTGGCCCGAAAGTTACAGGCTTGATGAGAGTTGCAATAAGCGCCGATGGGAGTCGGCTTTAATCGCGAAACCCACAAGACTTGGAACAGGTGCTTTTGCAAGGCACTGTATGTAGTTCAATGAACTTCTGATAAGATCACATTAATACAAATAAATAAACATTTATTGAAGATGATCACTGTTTGTTTTTGTCATACTGGCAGATTTACATTTAACACATGGATTGTTGTAGGGTGCTCTACTGTTTTTCTTGTAAGAAATAAAAACGGGTCTGCCCATGCAATCGAAAAAAAATCTGGGGGGAATAGAGTATATACATACTGTATATATATATATATATATATATATATATATATATATATAATCCCCTTCTGGATTACTAACTTGTCATGGTGAAGGGGCTTGTGTACCCTGTGTACGATCACTGAAGATGGGCAGGTCATAGCAAAGAGCAAATCACGGTCCACTGGAGAAGAAACTGGCAACCCACTCCAGTATTTTTGCCATGAAAACCTTGTGGATGAGCACAACCAGATAAAAGATGTACCTGGTATGATGTGGTCCATTGGGTCACAGAGGGTCGTACATGATACATATATTGTAGAGGAGGTGGGTCCCCTTTCCCTGGTGTATAGTGGTAGGAGAGAGACCACAACTCACAGTGCACTGCAATCTCTTCCTCTCCCTCCTCCTTACTTCCTGTCCGTTTGACTGTCTGTATATTTCTGATAGCTGGATCTCTCAAGATCTAGCAAGATTATATCATGTGATCTCATGAGAGCTGCCAATCAGAGCAGTTAAAGGCACAGGAGGTGAGGGGGAGCGAGAAAAAGAGGTATAAGGTATCTACCTCCTCTACAATATAGGGGAGGTAGGTATTGTTATATATATATATACAAACACGAAACAAACACAAAATGTCTTGTTGTCTATTTATTTACAACAAATTATTTGTGGAATGGGGGATTTGTCTCCCCCCCCCATCCCCCCAGTTCCTACATCAATGGTTCTACCATCGAAAGACCAACCACTGTATTAGGAATACAATTAATTTGTTTGGATCTGAGTAAAACCGCAATTAGCCTGGGAAAATTTCATAATTCTATTGTATAATCAGATTTTTTTTTTTTAAACTAAGTTGATCTTTGGAGACATCCATGACACTTAAGAGAAGGCTATATATTTGACAGGGGCACTAGCAGTACTTATATTTGTGACTGCGTACTGTTCACAGGATCCCACTAAAAACAAATCTCTCGCCATCTTTTCCCATTCCTTTACTGATAGATAAGAGAAGCACACACTCTCCATCTCCAAGCTATTAGGAACTACTGTAATGAGACAATATGATACTATCAATAGGTAAACAGAAATAAAAATGTTCTTTAAAAATGATTTCATGCTCATGGCTAATATAGCTGCTAATATATCTAGAATGTTACACACTTCACAAATATATGCAGGTTTGTCCTAATTACAGCAGCCCTGTAATACATTTGCTGCCTGTTTAATGCAATAAGACACCATTAATTGCCCCATAAGCCACACTGGCTTGATTTGTTATGTGAAAACACTTTAAACATTGAACTGCAGTGAACTTCATTGAATTTCTGGATTTAGCTTTGGAGATTATATATACCTTATATTTATCTGCTCATCTTTTAAATCCCTGCTAGTGAATTTGTTTTTAATGTTGAAATTTCAGTGTGAAGTTGTAACCACACCTGGTAACCTATTACATAGGTTTGTACTATGTCACTATTGCAAAGCAACACCAATTGTATACTTTTCTGGGTCCCATTTTTATCTTACTTCTCACATTTCCAAATATGTGTTCCACTTAACAAAAGACTTGTTTTACTGACTGCAAATATTCCCAAGTACAGCCGTATCATATAAAAACTAGGTCAGATTTCTCCAAGGAGAAGGTATTTGTTCCTCAGGTAAACGCCATCAGCATCTTAACTGATGCAGTATTCATGTCTTGAGAGTGAACTTTTGAAAAGCTGATGTTGTATCTAGGGCCAGGATTTCTTCTTTTTGTGCAACAAACGGTAGTCTATGATGCTGGAAAACTTCAGTGGTCCTATGTGGGAAGAGTTGGTGTAGCCTATAATGAGTTTGTACATAAGGTTTTCTTGGCAAAGATACTAGAGTGGGTTGCCTTCTCTAGTGGACCACAGTCTGTCTAACCTGCCCACACACATCAATATGCATTACGTGTAAAAAATCATGGCAATACATGAATTAATCGTTATTAGTACATTTGCACAGAATTAAACACACCTGGGGATGAAGTGGGATGGAGTGGGATGGAGGCTGAGCATTGGGCAGTTGTACTGAAGGGGGCAGTGAAGGTTATGGGTATAGGGACTGAAGTTGGGCCAGGGACAGGGAAGGTTTTAGTCAAGGGCATCTGAACCGAAAAAAAACCTATGGGGATAGAGTATATACATTATTAGAGAGAGATCTTTAGAGGAGGTGTCTATAAACTGGGAGTATAAAATCCGGGAGGGGGGTTTGCCCCCCCAATTCCAACGCCTCCTGGTTTTAATCCTCCTCCTCAGGACTATCAAGGATGGAATAGGCTCTTGGCAGGCTGAGAAAGAGTCTATGACAGTCCTGGATGGTCACTGTGATCCTCTTCAGTGTCAGCATATTTCTGGCAAGCCAAAGGGCATCCTTACCACAGCACATGAGGCACCAAGCTTCTTGAATGTCCCCAATAGTGTGTGTGCCAGGAAACAGTCCATGAAGTAAGATAAGATAAATACATCCTTGCCACATAGTCCTCAAGTTCATCAGCCAAACTGTCCAACAGGTCTTGGGCAAAAGGGCCCTGCCAAAACACATTCAGAGATCTATCTTCTGTAGTACAGCCCCTAGGGCAGTGCCTGTATCTGCAGAGTCTCAGAGGGAGACGAGCCTGAATGGGCATCCATGCCATATCTTTGTTAATGTTGGTCAGTCTTTTTGATTAAACATTGTCCCAAACAAGTTCAGCAGTTTTTGTTGGTAGTCCGTGAACTGACTACATAATGTGCTTACTTCTCAAAAGTCAGGCTTATGCTGGTGCTCCTGAATAAACTGTGCCACGTCCTGGTAGAACCATAGGGTGGTCCAATTGTAGGGAAGGGAGTTGTGCCACTTGTCCCAGCCAAGCCCTCTCCAGAGGGGTAACAAGAAGAAATGAGGTACACAAGGCCCTTCACCATGATAAGGTAGCAATCCAGAAGAGGATGGAAAACATTTGTGTTTTTAAATAATACATAATAATAATAATAATAATAATAATAACAATAATAATATAGTGAACCATTCTGTTGGATTGTATTTTACAACAAAAAAAAAGAGTTTCTAGAGTTGTTATAACCAGGTCTTGAAAGAGTACACCTACATGTCTCAAGCAGACGGGGAGACCTGATTTCCCACAGAATGTCTCAGTAAGTAGTGCTCCCACGGATTCTGGGTAATGACATGCAAATGACGTGGGCTGCTCCCATGCAGTCTTCAGAACATACAGTATCCTTCGGTTATGGTATAAGAAAACTGACTTACATACAGCAATTTTAACCTTATATCGTGCTCATCAGTGTTAGGTTAGTTCTGGGAGGTTGTCCACTTTGAGCTTATTTACATGTCATTACCCAGAATCCTTAGTGACAGTGGGCAAACTGTTGGAAAATAGGTTTTTGGTCTACTTCATACATGTAGGTGTACTGTGACTATGTTTTACTATATATACAGAGGAAAGTTTTCCATCACGTTTCTAATACAAAAAAAAACAATTTTAAATGTCACCAAATTTCACCCAAAAAAGAATAAAAAGCAACTTTTAATCTAAAACTACAAACATTATACCATGCTTGTAAACAGCATGATTAATCATGGTAATAAATTCTCATTTAATGATGCACAGAGAGAATAGATGCTTGATATGGTTGAACATTAGTTGCATATTTAGCGTATTCATAGCTAGCTAAAGGTGACTGAAAAATGAACTCATCAAATGTACTTCTTATGAGGTAAAATGAGCAGGAAACGAACAAATACCATTTGCATATTGATGTGGTGTAATCAAAATTTAATGTAAAACCTGACAATTATACACATTTTCTATTTAATGGCTGTTTAACATATTTTTATTTTAAATATATATGTTTTACCTTCTAAGTAGATGTTAACACATATTTTAACAAGAATAAAACTTTGTCTTAACACCAAAGTTTTCAAGTAATTAGTTATGTTGCTCTATGGAGCAGGCAGGACCTGCTTTAATGTTTGTTTGTAGTGTCGTTGCAGTGGCCATATTTGTATATGGCACATGATTGTTACTGATGTGCACGACGAAGTCAAGTTTAAACTAGATATAAACTGATTATTTAAAAAAGTGTGTATACTTTTTATGGTATCTACAGTTTTATGGGCATATTAAATTAATAATGAGTTATGAAATCTGTACAGCTTTTGCTAAATTTAGTTGTATACTTTCCTTTAAGAAAAAAAATATTAGTGTAGACTGATACAGAGTGAATAAAATAATATATTCCCATCAGAAAGATGATAATATACATTAAAGGTAGATTGAAATCTACCTAGTGTTAATTGAATGTTGAATTACATCTCCATGAAAGTCCAGCGTTCCTCAATGGCTTGCAGTGTCTTTGTCGTTGTGTATTTTCTAAATCCCACATGCCTGGCGTTGTTCGTGTAAGTGTTACTGTCTTTGCCGTTGTGTATTTTCTAAGACCCGCATGCCGGGATTTGTTCAACTTAGTTTTCATGCAGTTTCAGATTTTTTTACGTTTTTCGTCCGCCATTTTTCTCTTGCTTAGCTGATTTTCGAGTGATGAAACACGACAAATAAGGCTCAAAATTGCTTGCAACCTCACTCCCATGCTCCCTGGCTCTCCCCCTGTGCTGTGTGTGAGCGTGTTTTAATTTATTTGTTATAATTTTTCTTGTTATTTGTATTTTTCGATATCCGCGGTTCGGCCGTTAACTTTGTTTTTTTCCAAGGTCGTGATTTTTTGCCCCCAAGATTCTGCGGTCAAATTTTTTTTATCTAGGTCCCCTGCTTGCAGCCTAAGTCCCACGTGCCTCAACTGCTTGCCTCGCTTCACGAGCCTCGCAGCATGTTTCGAGGGCCAGATTGTTGTGGTAAGGAAAAAAAAAGGTGTGTCCTTGGACGTCGGCATGGACGATGCTTAGTAGATATGGGCCAAAAACTACACTGAGGGCTTGTTGAAAGCCATGCAATGATGAAAAAAGGTGCTGATGCGGATCAAAATCAGCAATGCTTAGTGAAAGGCGAAAAGAGTTACCTTGGACATGGGCAATATCGATGCTTAGGGCTGAAATCTACAATGAGGGCTTGTTGAAAGCCATGTGGCGATGAAAAAAACACAGATGGGGATCTAAATGATGCTTAGCGAAAACGGATTGAAGGTAAAGGCCGAAGGCCGAAGTCTGATAGAAAATGTCCAAAAATTCTACACATGTAGGGCCTGTTAAAAGCCATGTAGTGATGAAAAAGACTTACCTTGGGCATGGGAAAAGTCGCTGCTTAGAAGATATGGCCCAAAAATCTGAAAAGGTAGTGCTTGGTGAAGCTAAAAGACAAGGACTCTCAGAAATAAAAACGTCCAGGCACAGATGTGAAAGTGAACTGAAGTGTGCAGGGAAGAGACGGCGGGAAGAGCTTATTAAAGGTAGGAGTGGGTCCCACCTACAGGAAGAGATAGGATGGGAGAGCCCACCACAATTCCTAGGTAACACCTAGTCATATATATATATAAATATATATGCCCCTATTCTTTGGAACTCCTTGCCTCGCTCCACTCGACTACTCTCCTGCCTCAAACCATTCAAACACTCACTAAAAACTAACCTGTTTAAAGAAGCGTATCACCTTAAGCCTTAATGTACACATCACATGTATTATCCTTCTTTACCTCTCACATACCCTTTAGATTGTAAGTTTTGAAGTTTCAATCTTCCTATGTGCTTTAGTGAAAGCTCTGTGTACATTTGATTTTAAGCTCAATGACAGGGCCCTCTATTACCTTCTCTTCGTTTTGTTAATATTGTTTTGACTTGAACTTACCCCTGTATAGCGCTACGGAATATGTTGTTGCTTTTCAAATAAAGGATAACTAGTAATAGTAATAATATATATGTATTAATTTTTTTATTTTTTATTTCTGTAGTGTAGTACCCCCTTCCACAGCTCCCCATGGCCCCCACAGCAGCACCACCACCCTACATTAATGTGGGCTTCTTAGAGGGATTCGCTTTCTCTGGCGTCTTCTTTCCAAGGTAGGGAATCCCGTATAAAATATGATGTCACTCGGCATTCCTTACCGGCGCTTCTTGCACTACTGAACCACTAATGAACCACATTAAGGTGTGATGGGGAGCTAGTGTGGCTGAGGGGGCTACGGTGGGTGCCATGGGCACCGAGGTGGGGCCATGCCCACTACACTAGCATTTTTTTTATTAAATACAATAAAAAAAATTAGATTGCACTGGGCCCCTTCCAAGAGCAGGGCCCCCGTGCATTACACCACCTGTACTGGTGGTAGTTCTGCCCATGCATATAAGTAAATAGATAAACGGGTATATTATATCCCTAGTAAAATCTAGAAACCTTCCATAACCCTTTAATGATCAGCGCCTAATTTAGCGCATCGCAGTGGCAATTTACGTCCCGATATATCCATTTTCATGGCACATTTTTACTTACATTTTATTAACATTTCTGACTAATTAACAAACTTGAAGTGAGTGAGCTCTTTGCCTGAACACGACACATGTTGTGGCACTGCCTTCTGGGGACTGAGCCTCCTGAATAAGTGACCTTTTCAGCCTGATCCGAGCTTCCTTTAGCGCTGGCTCCCTCTTCACATGTACTGGACATATCCCGCCTGTCTGCTTACATTAGCTTTACAGCTGCCAGGAATGACCGTGCGTCTGGAAATGCAATGAGCGCTAATAGTTTCTGGGAATCAGAACTTTGAGTTTCCCTGCAGCAAATCTCTTATCTAACTTGTTGCCGTTAAATTAGTAGCCCTGTAACAACACAGGCTAATCACTTCATATACATTAAGCTAGCCATTCTTTAATTATATTGGGAGAGGGACAAAAAAAAAAGTTAATATATATATATATATATATATATATATATATATGGCACCCCGACTATTGCGCGCAGCAGATTTGTGTGCCGACAACAGCAATCCGACAATCGTGCGCTGACATCAGCACGCTGGTAACAAATCAGTGACAAATGAGCGCAAGGTTTGAATATGTGTATACCCTAATGCCCATGAACCACTCTAACCCTAACCTTAAGACCCCTAAGCCTAACCCTAACCCTTTAACACTTACCCTCTAAGCCTAACCCTACCCTTAGATAGCTTAGCTTAACCCTAAACTAAGACCCCTAACCCTAACACCCCTAAGCCCACTTTACCTTCAGTCCGGTGCGCAGTTGCCAGTCACGCAATTTTCAGGCACGCAGTTGTCGGGTGCGCATTTGGCAGCGTGCTTCTGATGATTCGTCTTTGGCAGGCACGCAAAGGTCGCGTCACAATATATATATATATATATATATATAGCCAACCTAAATATTTAATTACATAATTTAGTGTAGGAGCAAAAGTTTCCAACTGTTTTATCTTATTACTCTTTATTTGTGGCGTGTCAATATATCTGTAGCGCTATTTATAAAGCAAAATTAGAGACAGATGTGATTAATATAAATTACCCAAATCTAACATATAAAGGAACAACAAACTCCCAAACTTTTAATATGCTCTTTTGAAAACTCAAGTTATTGTGCGCCGACAACAGCAATCCGACAATCATGCGCTAACATCGGCACCCTGGTAACAAATCAGTGAGAAATGAGCGCAAGGTTTGAATATGTGTATACCCTAACACCCTGAACCCCTCTAACCCTGAGACCCCTAAGCCAAGTTAATAACGGGATATATTATTACGCATTACAGTATATATTATTAATCTTACAGACACAAGCTCCCCAGAACATTCAAATATCTGTATCAGTTTATAGTGCTCAGAGTCCTTCATATAAAAAATACAATTTTCAAATAAAATAAAGCTTACCAAGCCAATGTTAACTGCACAAACCTTGGAACAGAATCTCAACTATTTGCATTATTTGTAAACTTACAACCTTACATCATAATTGACAATCAGCCTCCTTCAATTGCTACTTATTTCAGCTCCGAGTTCGCAAGTCTAAAACGAAGGCAACTTTGCTATTCAATTGCCTCCATTTTGGGACCTCAGACCGAGTTCCGAGATCTTACACCACTCTGAAGCCTTTGATGTTCTACTTTCACAGGCCGATTTGCGTAAATCCCTATCAAATTGCCTGATCCCTCCCACTCCAAAAAAGTAACTCAGCTCGCAAAGCGCAAATGCAGGAAAAAGTCCTGCTTGTGCTCAGGAGGACTTACATATGGTCCTCCGATTGTCCCCAGTGCACCAAATATGCCCCCACACTCTTACATTAGACCCCAATGATGCAGGGGTCCCCTCATTAACCCCTTGCTGCAGGGGTTTCGACGGGACCCCCCAGTGTGCCCACATTAACCCATGCTAGGGGTCCCCACAAAGTCCCCACATTAACCCTTGCAGTGGAGGTCACAATCATGACCCCTACTGCATTTAAATTCCTCACCACAGGACCTTAAAGGGCCTGAGGCACGCTAGTAGTTATGGCCGGCAGCGAGGGTACTGTAGGTCCCTCCCCCCGGCACCTAACATTAACTCCCCAAATGCTGGGGGTCCCATAAATCAAGGGGATATGCTGGAAAGGTGAGTTGAATATTTAGAATATTTCTAAATATAAATTAGAACAAAAATGATGGCAATAAAATTGTAAGCATATATATGTGTGTGGGGGGATGTGTGTGAAGGAGCAGAATTAGAAATGTATGCTAATTAACCACTGAAATATGTTTTTTGCAATTTAGTATTAATTATGTAAAGGCAGGCTATAAACTGAATAAATATTTTTTTTAAATATTTTTTTACAAACACATAAATTTATTCAAATTCATTTTTTAAAGATAATGTTTAAAATGGACGGAGAAACAAAACAGTATAGAGTCATGCAGAACCAACATGGGGTTCAACTTTCTGGTTGTGGTCTGTTGTTGGTGAATTATCACCCTGTCCTTCTGTAGGTGCAAGATGTACCTCCCACGTGCTGTTTAGTCTCTGTTTGTTTAATTAATCTACTTGCTCATTTAACAAATTATTTATTTATGAAGTTTTACTCTCTCACTATGTTTGCTGCTATCATAGTATCTGTATCATTATTGGCTCAGTCGTAAAATACCTGACCTAGGCTCAGAGTGATAGATAGAGAGGTATGGAGATGGGGGGGGGGGGTATTGAGGGAGGAGGGGAGGGGTAGACGGAGAGGGGGAGAGAGAGGGAGAGAGAGGGATAGAATATATCTCTCTAACTTTCTATCTCCCTATCTCTCTATCCCTTTCTCTCTCTATATCCCTTCCTCTCTCTCTCTCTATCCCTCTCTCACTCTCTATCCCTCTCTCTCTATATACCTCTCTTTAACTCTCTATCCACCTCTCTCACAACCCTTACCCCACTCTATCTCTATCCCTGTCTTTCTCTATGGGATTTTCTATTTTCTTGAAGAGGTCTCTTTATTTACCAATTTTGTTACCTTCTTCAATCTCTTTATATTGCTCATTGTAGAATGTCCCATTGTGTCTTCTTGCAATCTTCTGGAATTCTGCATTGATTTGGACAAATATTTTCCTATCTTCACCACTTTTGCTTTTCCTTCCTTCAAAGTCTTATCAGCTAGCCAGTTTGTCTTCTTAGTTTTATTTATTTTGGGGAGATTCTTTGTTGCTTTTTCCTGGATAATGTGGCAAACGTCAGGCATTCTATGTTCCGTGTCTAGTCCCTTAAATCTATTCTTTACTTCCATAGAATATTCACAGGGGATATTGTTTATCTTGTCTACTTGGTCTGATGGTTTTCCCTCTTTTCTTCAGTTTAATTTTGAACTTTGCAATAAGAAACCCATGGTCTGAGCCGCAGTCAGCTCCAGGTCTTGTTTTTGCTGACTGTATAGAGCTCCTCCATCTTTGGCTGCAAAGTATATAGTCAATCTGATTTCTATATAGTCATCTTTTCTTGGTGTTATATCTATGATGTGTTCGATAAATTTGTATGGAACTGGACAACTTCAGCTTCTTCAGAATCCATTGTTGGAACACAGACTTGGATCACTGTTAACAGCTTGACTTGAAATTGAATTGAAATTATTCTGTAATTTATTGAGTTGTAGCCGAGCACTATTTTGACCTTTGATTAACTTTGAGGGATAATCAATTTCTTTTATGGGATTCTTGACCACAGTAGAAGATCTGGTGGTTGTCCAATGTGCAATGTCCCATTCCAGTCCATTTAAGTTCACTAATTCCCAAGTTAATTCAGTTTGTGGTCCAGATGGGGATTATATGTCATGAATGATCTACATCTAGAAGGTTCTGTTATGTCTTTTGAAAACCTAAACAAAAAGTATGAGTTACCTAATAGATATTGGTTGGACTACAATAGCCTGAGAACCAACTTGAATACGTCTACATATAACTTTATAAGAATTAAATCTTTAACCCTTTTTGAAAACCTAATCATAAAGAATGATAAATCACATATAGTTTCTAAATGTTTTCATATCTTAAAGAATAAATTAAAACAAAGAAATCTTGTAAAATAAAGATTTGGGTATTGAACCTGAGAAAAATATATCCTAAAGACATATGGTTTAAGGCTTTGTCAGATACGGAAAAATTTAATAAAAATTCCTCATACAGATGAAGTTAAATGTAATTGGCATGAATGTTGCCAAATAGGCTTCTACTATCACATTTGGTGGGAATGTGAAATTATTCAGAAATGCTGGTCGACAAGTTTTGCTCAGAGCTCTTGAGATCATAGTCTCCCCTCTTCCAGAGGTTGCCTTTCTGATTTCCCCCCGAGCTCACCCTGGACGCAAAAGCTCTTATACTACAAGACACTATGGTAACTAAATGGCTTATAGATTCTAGATGGAAACACATTTATTCACCTTTCTGGTCGGAAGTAAAAGCAACTATAGTAAAAAATCGTAGTCTAGAAAAATACTTTACAGAACTGGAATCAGTCAAAAATACAAGATTGAAATGGGGGATATGTGGCAAATTTATATAAGACCTACCAAAAGTGACCTAAACTAGACCTTAACCCTATTTACCCAGCCCTATTTACCCTATCCCTTAGTTTGCTCACTAGTCTTCCATGTGGCACTGTATCAAATGCCTTTGAAAAATCTAAGAAGACTACATCCACTGAGTTGCCCTGATCCAAGTTCCTACTAACCTCCTCATAAAAACTAATTAGATTGGTCTGACACGACCTATCTTTGATAAATCTGTGTTGACTGCTACCTATGATCTTGTTCAAATAGACATATTATTGTATTCTGTCCCTTATTAACCCTTCTAAAAGCTTCCCAACTACAGATGTGAGGCTCACTGGTCTATAATTCCCCGGATTTGCTCTAGATCCCTTCTTAAATATAGGTATCACCTCTGCTTTTCTCCAGTCAGTGACCCTGTAGTGAGTGAGTCTTGAAAGATTAGATATAACGGTTTGGCTATTACAGAACCAAGCTCCCTCATTTCCCTTGGATGTATTCCATCAGGACCTGGGGCTTTATTAACATTTATTTTCTCCAATCTCTTTTGGATTTCTTCCTGCGTTAACCAATTATTTAGTGATGGTAGTGTAGCCCCATTATGTTGCGGTGTCCCAACCACTGGTACCTTCCCTGTGTATACCGACGAAAAGAACCTATTTAGCTCATCTGCCTTTTCCTGGTCACTAATTATCAGATAGCCTGTGTCACATTGTAATGATCCTATAGCTTCCTTCCTGGCCTTCTTCCCATTAATATATTTAAAAAATATTTTAGGGTTAGTCTTACTTTCCATTGCAACTGACTTCTCATTTTCTATTTTAGCCAGTCTAATAGCACATTTGCAAGCCTTGTTGATTTCCTTATAGTCACATAAAGCTGCCTCTGTTCCCTCCTTCTTGTATAATTTAAATGCATGTTTCTTTTTCCTCATCATGATCTTTAAGTCATTGTTAAGCCACATGGGATGTGATTTACTCCTATTAATTTTATTTCCACATGGTACATGCCGATGAGTATGCTTATTTAGTAAGGATTTGAATGTTGTCCATTTATTTTCAGTATTTTTCCCTGTAAGTACTTTCTCCCAGTCTATATGTAGTATTGCTACCCATAGCCCATTAAAGTAAGTCCTTTTAAAATTTAGAGTTTTTGTTGGCCTCTTACAACTCTGTTTTTTGTATTCAACCTCAAATGATACTGTGTTGTGATCACTGTTTCCCAAGGGTTCCCCTATTTTAACATTTGATATTATATCAATATTACTTGTGATGACTAAATCCAAGATGGCCCCATTTCTAGTAGGTTCTTGTATTACCTGGGCCAGATAATGATCCCCAATTAATACCTCCCTACTGTCTATTGTAACACTCCCCCCTTCTCCTCCCCCATGGGTAACTAATTCATCCCTTTCCCTCTCTACCCTATTTACCCCAATACTTCTATATAGTCCCTTCCCCCCACCTACTCCCCAAACATTCTAACATCCTATCCCCTAGCACAAAAGCTCCCTCATCAGTAAGGTGAAATCCATCCATGCTATAGAGATTGTACCCAAGTGAGAAGTCAGCCCAGTGCTCTACTGCACCACTTTTTTAGCCACGCATTAACCTCCCTAAGCTCCTTCTGCCTCCCTGGGTTAGCACGTGTCACTGGTAGTATATCAGAAAATACTACCTTGGAGGTCCTTGCTTTAAGCTTATTCCCTAGTTCTCTAAAATCATTCTTTAGGAAGCTCCATCTTCCACTAACTTTGTCATTGGTACCAATGTGTAACAAGACCGCCGGTTCATTACCAGCCCCTCACAATAATTTATCCACCCGATTCACAACATGCCGAACCCAAGCACCAGGGAGACAGCAAACTGTTCGATTGCTGGGATCTAGGTGACAAATTACCCTGTCTACCTTCCTAATAATAGAGTCCCCTACCACCAAAACATGTCTGTTGCTCTGCCTATTCTGCCCTCCCTCTCCTCCAGTAGAACTGTTCTCCCGGCTGTTAGAGGGAACAGCTCTATCTGGCATTGCCATTCCTGAATGGACATCCCCAACAGTTTCACTCAATCTGGCAAATCTGTTGGTGTTTGCCAACTCAGAACTGGCCTGCCTCCTCCTATTCCCCCTGATTCCCCTTCTAACTGTAACCCAGCTACCTCCCTGGACATCCTCACTCGCTCCAGCTCCTCCCTCCATACTAGGCCCAGCTAAACTGTGCTCCATGAGCACCACCTCCCTTTCCAGTGGAGCAGTATCACTAAGTGCTGCAATTCTCCTCTCCAGATCTTCAATTTGAGCTTCCAGAGAGGCAACATGCTCACACCTGTCACAGAGATATGGACCCTGGATCATCTGTTCCAGTAGTGCATACATTTGGCAGGATGTACACTGAGTGAGGTTACCACTGGACTGACTCATGATTATCAGTTACAAAAATACAGCGAGAAAACAAATTAATGTATTTGTATAAAGATTGCTTTTCTACACCTTAATCCAAACAAAACAGAAAAAAATATATATATATGTTTGTTTTCTGATTTTCTTATAATACCCCTTTTCTTTGGATTTCCTCCTTTTATTTAATCTCCTACACACTAACTACACTTACACTAGAAATGATTGCAAGCTCCCAAGCTCGCACTTCCCTTTTTAAAAAAGACCCCGCCTACTCTCCTGTACAATGATAAATGAGCACAGGACAGAAAACACTGCACTGCCTCACAGAACGGATTCAGCAGAACATGACAAAATGCACACAGATAAACCTTTACACAGGCCAAGCCACACCCACTCTCACCTGTATCACTGATTACTGCAATAGACAGAAAGCTGTGCACTGATTTACAGAGCTGATTCAAACAGGACCTCACACAAATGCACACAGATATAACTTACACAGGCCAAGCCACACCCAATCTCACCTGTATCACTGATTACTGCAACAGACAGAAAACTGTGCAGTTCTCAATGCCAAGCAGTATTTGCAAAGGCAAGTAAACTATTGGCAGGTATTAGTAAGGGTATAGAAGCAAGGGAATCAAATATAATTCTGCCACTATACAAAGCCCTAGTACGCCCTAATTTGGAATATGGAGTACAGTTTTGGGCACCACTTCATAAAAATGACATTTTAGAACTGGAAAAAGTACAGAGAAGGGCTACAAAACTAATAAGGGGAATGGAGGGGCTAAGTTATGAAGAAAGACTAACCAAATTAAACGTATTTTCTCTAGAAAAAAGGCGTCTAAGAGGGGATATGATTACCTTGTTTAAATACATCCAGGGTCAATATAAGGCTTTGTCAAGGGAGCTTTTTGTGCCAAGAGGTTTTCAATTGACACAAGGACATCCTTTTAGGTTAGAAGTAAGAAGATTCCACTTTAAAGAAAGAAATGGGTTCTTCACAGTTAGAGTGGTTAAACTGTGGAATTCTCTACCCAAGGAGGTGTTAACAGCGAATTCAATAGACAACTTCAAAAAGGGGTTAGATATATTTTTGAATAAAGAGGGCATTCATGGCTATGCTAGATAACTAGCAAAGGAATATTGATCCAGGGAGAAATTTGATCGCCAGTTTCTGGGGTCAGGAAGGAATTTTGCTTTTTTTTACCTTTATGAGACAATTGGCAAAGTTTCAATGTTTTTTTTTTTCTGTTTGCCTTCCTCTGGATCCATTAACAATTAATAATTAATGTCCACATTAAAAACATCAATAGAGATCTAAAAAGGTTGAATTTGATGGACTAACTCTTTATTCATCCTCCAATACTA